>VNKB01016327.1:0-53177 GCA_008042735.1 Drosophila leontia | reverse complement strand
GGGGGGGGGGGGGGGAGGCTCTACTGGAAGGCGGCTGGAAAAGTAGCTTTGACTCTGCAGACTGTACTTGATCCTAGGCATTACTTTAGCATAGTATTCTACTCGCTCGTTCGCTCTCGTACTCGCACTCGCTCTTCTCTACTCGCTCGCTTTCTGATTCCCTCTCACTAGTACACTTAATTATTTTGGCAAGTTATCTTTATTTTGTTAATTCTTTTTTTTTAGGTTTTTTTTCTTTTGTGGTTTTGTGACTTGTTTTTGGTTTATATCACTTTTAGTTGTAGTCTGGCCAAGTTGGTTCCTTTTCTGCTAATGCCTTTTCCCTTACTTTCTGTCTTCCTCACTTTGCTTTCTTTTGCGGCCTCTCCTTCTTTCTATTTCTCTTTCTTTTTTTGTTTGGTTTGGTTTAATAGTAAGCTTTTTTTTTGTTTTAGCGATTTCTCTTTGTTTAATATTAATTTGTAAATTACGCTTATAAAAAAAAAATATTTAATTGGTTTTCCGTTTTGCATGACTTGAAGACGATATGTTTTTTTTTTAGTTTTAAGTTTATTATTATTATTATTTCTTTTAATGTCTATATAGAGATTATTGTATAATTACCATAGTTAATATTAAGAATATCTGTTTTATTATGCAATCTTGCGGTATTCTTGTTATTGCTCATTTTTGTTTGTATCTAATCGATTGGCCGACCGAGAACTTTTCAACGAATCGAACGAACTAAAAACTAAAATCGATAAATCCATAAATCCATAAATCCGTAAATCCGCTAATGATATATATGTATGTATGTAAGGCTAATGGATATGGCCGGGACATATTGGCATTGACATTGACATTGACTTGAGTGCGGCGCACGTACAAAAACATGGTACTTTCGGATCTCTAAACTTTAACTTTTGCTAATAGCCTATATGTACACGCCATATATATTGAGATGTATATATATTCTCGATTTGAATGAATATACATTTAAATATATATGCCCGTCTGTGTGTCTTGTGCTAAGCTGGTGTGTCTTTAAGGCCAAATCAAGTATACGTAAGAATGTCTTTCGGTTCTAGTTGATTCTCCCACTCGCTATCTCTCTTACCCTCATTATCCCTATGTCTCTTATTCTCATTCTCCTTCCCTTTTCGCTCGATATTTCTTTCCTTTTCTTTTTCGTTTTCGTTTGCTGTGTGCGTGTGGACGGTTTTCAAAGCTGTAAATTGATTCGATTTATATTTTTATGTTTTTATTCAATATCTTTTATATATTTTGCCTTCCCTTTTTTTTCGTTTCCTGTTGTTTCTCCCTTTTTTTTTTTGGTTGGTTTTCCACTTTTTTTGGTTTTACATTTTTTTGTTTTTACATATTTACAGATTGCTTCGGTATAAATATTTTCGTTTTGTTTAAATTCTTCTTAATTACAACAAGCAGCAAATCAATAAAAACAATTGTTATTCAGTCGCATATCTAACAAAAACATATATTTATATATCATTGTATATATATAAATATCCATATATGTATTGTATGTATATATGCATGCGCGTTAGCTTAGTTCTCGGCTTGAAATTCTTCCGTCTTCTTCCTTCGTTCTGTTCTTCTCCCACTCACATTCGTAACTGGGCGTCTTGTGAGATGTTTCTTCTGTGGTCCAAAGTAATTTTTGTGGCTCCTCGTCTTCCTTTTTCCTTTCTATTCTTTTCTTTTCTTTTTTTTTTTTTGTTTGGGGTTAGCAGGAGAGCAGTAGAAGCAAAGCTTTGTAGGTAGGATTCTAGGTATAGAGAAATTTAGATATGGCTTCGATCGATCGATTTGCACGCTAACACTCGGCACTATGCTGTGGAAGCAGTTCGTATCTTAAATTTTATAGAATTGATATATCGAATGCGCATGCAAATTGAAATTGATAATTTTGGTTTATCCTCTAACGATTTTCCTATCTCCTTTCTTTCTTATTTTCTTTTTTTTTCAGTTTTTTTTTTTTGGTTTTGGAATTTGTTGACAAAAGTTGAAGTGGCTAGAGATTGAGAAGAGTTCGATTGGTTTTTAAATCACAAAAATTAGGAAGACGGCGAATTAAGTTACAACTCATGAATATGTTTGTGTGTGAGTGCCTTTAGATCCTAAAAATCGATCTGTATCTGTATCTGTATCTGTATCTGTATCTGTATCTGTATCTGTATCTGTATCTGTATCTGTATCTGTATCTGTATCTGTATCTGTATCTGTATCTGTATCTGTGTGATGCGTGGAGACAAAAGATTGACACCTACAGTTACCTATATATACGCAACAGATCAGAGTGATATATATCTGGCTATATCTTTCAAGGAAGACAAAACTAAACTAAACAGAAAATCAAGCGGAAACTACTATATCTGGACTAAACAGAACGAAAGCGGGTCCAAAAGGTCTCTATAAGAGATTCACATAGCTAGTATTGAGATTCTTCTACGGCTCTCTCTCATATAATATTCTCTTCTAATTCTTCAATTCTTCCTGTTGACCTTGGGCTTCTTCTTGTTATTGCTGTGGTTGTTCTGTTTGTGGCTCTTGGTTGTGTGTCTGTATTTGCTAAGTTTAATTATTGTTTTTGTATCGTTAGCAGCTTTCCTTATGTTGGTTTTCTTGGTTTAAGGTTCTCTTTTTTTTCTCGTATTCTCTCTAGTTTTCTTTGGGTCTTCCTTGTTGTTGTTTGCTCTTCATTTTATTTTTATTTTTTTTATGTATTTAATATTTTATTTTTTTCTGTATTTCTATGTCTATTTGTTCAGCTTCAACTCTGACTTAATTATTTACAAAATAGCAGTTTTAGTTTAGTTTATGTATATTTAATTATATATGTAAATGTATGTATATATTTAATATATATATTTTTATTTATATATAATCTTTGTATTACTCATTCTTTAAACTTAACGGCAGTTTTGATGTTTTTAGCATTATCATGTGTGTGTGTGTCTATGTGTATGTTGTGTGTCTGTTTGTTGTGTCAACGAAATATAGAGAAACAGTGCTCTGGTCTAGTCAGGTAATCTTTCCAGAGGATTAAATGTACATAACTGTGATCAAAAAATCAATTAAATCGTAAATCGGACAAACAAATTTCTAGTGTTTACAAAAATGTGAAGAATATTCGAAAATAAGAATTGCAATCATCAAACCAATACATGACTAGACATGATATGAAATGACAAACCATTGAAATTAAATAGTATAGGTATTTATCGATCTATTTCCTATTTCTATTGTTCCAAAAGATATACCCAATGCCCAGAGCACTGTTTTGAACGACGATTGGCCGGCGTTGTTACATCTTCTCCCTAGCGTTGCCTTTAGTTATTATTTAGCTTGTTTTTGCTTTTTATTTGTTACTGTTGTTCAGTTTTTTGTTTTTCTTTTTTTTATAGTTTTTTTTTTCTTTTGTTGTTGTTGTTTAGTTTGGTTTACTAATATTCTGACTAATATTTAATTAATAGAGCATAATTTAAAGTTGAAAACAAAATTAGCAGATATTGTATGTTGTTGTTTGTTTTGTTTGTTTTTGTCTGGTTGTTTTTGTTCTTTGTTTTCATTTTGCTAGCGTCTAAAGAAAGGAAGAAACTCCAATTAGATTAGTCTACTAAGATAATTCGATTTTTGTTTTCTTTTCATTTTTTCTTGTTGTTTTCTTTGTTTCGTGTGTGTGTGTGTGTTATCTGTTTTATTTTGTTGTTGTTGTTAACGATTGTTAGTTGTTAATTGCTAAATTTGAACATAGGTATCAAGTAGAGTTTGGTTTTTTCTTCGAGTGTATGTGTGTGTGTCTTCGTTGAGGAGATTACCAGAAGGAAAATGAAAGTAGAAACAAGGAAAAATTCCATATTTGACTCTTTTTTTTGTTTTTTTTTTTTAGTATCTACGAATACTCTAATTCAAGCTGAGTGAACTGGCACTGTGTGCGTGTGTGTGTGTGTTCCGTGTCTGTGTACATTTGCTGTTTAATTTACAACTACGCTGCTTACTGATTATTATTATTATTATTATTTAATTGTATTTATTAATAAAATTCTAAATTAGACTGCTTTTGATGACGTTTCTGGCATCCAACGTAGCATTTCACTGCGCAAATTTCGTCCATTTTCCATTTGTTTGACTGTAAAATAAAATTGCAAACGAATTATATAGAGAGTAGTTTTGGATGTGGAAATGTTGCCTGTCAATACAATTACTATTTTAGGTGGAGAAGGAGAAAATAAAGTAAGTAAATATTTCTTGAAATTTTTTACTTTGGTTACTTGGCGTCCGAAGAAGATTTATCACATTTTTAAGGTCAATAAACTGTCATAACTGTTTTCTTTCATTTATTTAGTAATAATTCTTTTTACCTCTTTAAACATATTATAAGTTTTTAGTTTCATCAAAATAAATGTTGTTTGTTTTGTTTGTTTGTTTTTATTTGTATTTGGCGCCCAACGTGCGACCCTTGTTCTTGTAAGTGATTTTTTATTAATTTATTTATACTTTATTTTTGGTTTAGGAACTTAAACCAGTGCTTAGCTAGACCACAATATAGGACAAAAGTGGTGGTGATATAGTGCTCCCTAGATACTCACACTGGCAATGCATACTCACCTAGTAGTCAGACGTCGGTCTCAATACTGACGGCCATCGCGTTATTGTGCCTTAACTGTAAACTATTTGTGCTGCGCAGGCCATTTTGGCCCAGCTGCTGCTGCTGCGTCATCTGCTGGCCGTGAGGCGACTGCGATTGCTGCTGCTGCTGCTGCTGCAGTTGGAGCTGAAGCTGGAGCTGCTGCTTCTCAAAGGACTGCTGCGTCCTGAGAAACGGCACCATGTGGCGGCCGGTGTGATCAGTCAGACCTGGCGTGGTTGCATCAATGCCATCATCCAAATCCATGATGTCCGACGACGACTCGGAGAGTGAGGATTTCTTCAAATGTTGACCTAGATTCGGGTTCGTGGATCAGCAGATAAATCGATTAGAGAAACGGATGCTAAGGGGGGGACGTTTCTAAGAGATTGGGGGTGGGGAAACAGGGTTATGGGTATTTTTCTTTTTTCGGGATATTTTCTTAACCGCTAGTAGTAGTAGTAAGTACCTAGTGCACCAGGTAAATATGAACAACTTGTAACGTGGTTGAAATTTTGGCTCTGCATCTCCTCCTGATCCGTTTCGCGGTGATAGAAGTAATTGAAATTACTGACGATAACCGGTACCGGCAGTGCGATTGTCAGCACACCAGCGATCACGCACAAAGAGCCGACAATTTTGCCCCAGAAGCCGACGGGCCTGGATGCATTTTGCATTTTGTTGAATGCATTCGTTTGTTCAATGGCAATATTTGTGGATTCGATTCATGTTTGTCAATAATAGTCATTGTTGTTGTTGTCGTTGGGTGTGTTCAAAAGTTCGAATTGGTTTGTATATTTAAATCGATTCGATACGATCCGATCCGTTTTTAAATATGCAAATTCGTGTGTTGTTTTTTTGTAGGTTTTCATTTATTATATTTTTATTTTTTGTTGGTTTTTTTTTTTTGGTATTTGGTATGAAGAAGAACGTAGAAGAAGAACGCAGTATGTAAATCAGGTGGTAAAAAAAAAACAAACAAGTAGAAACAAGTTATAAGTTTTGATATATTCGATTATACTATTCTAGATAGCGGCTTAGATTTTGGGTCCCCGGAGTCCTAGGCTTCCGGGAACCCAACTAAAAGTGTTAAAAACTTGGTAAACAAACATAAAAGAAAACTAAAAAATAACGCAAAAAATAGAAAAACAACGTGTCACAACAGATATATATGGGCTACACAAACGAAGCAACGTTGGTTATTTAATAAGTAAAGTGGATGGCTTGACGCGTTCGAGTAAGTATTCGTGGGGTTTTTGGCAAGTGGTAAAAGCATTAATCGTAACGGAACTCATTTGAAAGCAAAAACCAAAACAAAAGCTCAACAGGGTACAAGGTATATAGGGTATAGAGGTACAGGTATAGTAATAAGTATTAGTATGGGTATTTGTTATTGTTATTTGTATTGTTATTAAGTAGTATTTGGTATTTGGTATTCGTATTAGTATTCGTATGCAAACATCGAAAGCAACTTTTGTTGGCGGTAACCAGAAAGGCGGTTACTGAAAAACCAACTGTAAGGTAGGTAACTTGGTGGTTAAAACTAAACTCAAAACAAAAAACCAATGACAGAACCGTAAATCATGGTCAAAAAACAAGAGACGAAACGAAATCATCATCGTGGTATACTTATACAATACATAGTAGTAGATATATAGGTAGATAGAGATGGGGCTGGTTTTGGCTAACAAAAAACCGAAGCGTACTTATTGCCAAATGGAATAAACAAAATGTGCCGGCGTTTGGCGTCGTCGCTGTTAAACTTGACACTAAATGAATATACATATATATATATATAGAGAGATGTGTTTTCTTTTTTTCTTGAAAAACCAAAGCAAATCGAGACGAGCTGAACCGATGCGAGGCCGATGCCGGGCGCCGGTGTTGGTTAACGGTTAACAGTTATTGGTTATCGGTAATCGGTCATCGGCCATCGTTCATCGGGTTGCAAAGCCATCCGCTTCGAATGCTGCTTCGGCACACACACAACACTGACACAGCGGTTGGGCGCGGAGGTTGGAGGGAGACACATAGCAAGAGCCACATAAGCTTCGTCTTCTTTGGATTCTTCTGATTCTACGGCCTCTTCTGATGCTGCTGATTCTTCCAAATCTTCAATCTTTGACTTCAGGTTACTGCTCTTTCTTCTTTGGGGCTTGCAGTTCCTCATCGCTCGGTCTTCTCTGTTCTGGATCTCTTCGGTGCCTGACTGACTGACTGCCTTTTGAATTGACTGTACTTTGGATGCATGTCTGATCATGACTGTTCTTTGTTTATGGTTGTGTGTGTGTGTTTGTTCTTGTGTGTGTGTGTTTTCCTTTCTTTTTCTTCAACTCTTCTTTTTATTTTTTATTTTTGAGGTGCTAGGATGATAATGGTGGATGGTGGATAATGAATGCGATTTGACTGACAAAACTGCTGGGCAATATTCGTACTCAAAGTTGCCTTACAGAGTTGTATTTTCGTTCGTTGTGTGTGTGTGTATATATATGTGTTCATAATATAGAGATTAGGTATAGTTAAGCGATCGTAATTAGGCAAAGAGTAGTTGCTGATATAATGCTCATTCGAGTACTCGAGTCAAGGAACGAAATCAAAATCAAAGCGAGAGAAAAAACGTGTTCAAAGTGAGTAGAAAAGCCAAAAAACGTTTCGATTTAACTCTTGGTTTGTGTTCAGCATTCCTTAGAGTGTGTTTGTGTTGTGTGTTTGTGTGTGTGTGTGTGTGTGTGAGGGGGTGGGGCGGTTTTTTCTTTTTTTTTTTTGGGTGGGGTGTTAAGTTATAGTATATAGTATAGGTAGCAAGTAAGAGTTGTATTTATGCAAATGTGCTAAGCGTGCGCCCTTGTGTTTTTTTTTTTTGCTTTTGCGTTTTGTTTTTCTTTGCTTTTGATTGGGGATTGCTTTGCGTTTGCGTTTGCTTTGTTTTGTTTGCTTTGCTTTTGCTTAGATTTGGTTTTTTTTTCTTGTTTAATTTGTTTTTGTATGCTTAAAATTTGCTGGCAGATTGCGCTTGACGCGATCTGATTCTGGTACTGTCGCGATCTCAATATCAAATATCGTTTTTGGTTCGATTTCGATTGGATACAGCAACTGATTGCACATGCACCGGAATCGGGAAGCACAGGGAAACGGGACTTAGGAGCAGAAGCAGGAGCCGCGCAGCCTCAGGCATACTGAGAGCTGCTATAGTTCTTCCTAGTTGTTCTTGTTCTTGTTGTTCTAGTTCATGTTCTCTGGTCGCAGATGTTGCAGATGTTGCCGCTGCTGCTGCTGCTGCATAGCTTATTGTTATTATTATTATACTTTCTTTTTCTTTTTTTTCTATTTTTCTATTTTTCTTTTCGTTTCGATTAGCAGTAATGGATATAGCGATACAGGTAACGATAACGATATATATAGCAGGATAGCGCAGGAGCGTCGGCTCAGCAGGCGAAGCGTTTCTTACAGTTTACATTCGGCGCAGGGGGAAGGGAGAACGTAAGCAAAAAGTTTACAAAATATTCCATGTACGATTATCAATATCATTATATATATACGTAAATCGAGAGAGAGAGAGAGATAGGACATATATGCATATATATATATATATGGGTATTTATATATATGTTTATATTAGAGCTGGAAATAAATCGATTTTCAGTAAATATACTTTATTTTAAAAATTCTAAAAAATAAAAAAAAAAACGATTTAATCGATTATTCATCATTGCAATTCCGGAAATTCCGCATTTCTTAAAGAGCAAAAATTATATTTAAATATATTTTATTAAAATGTTAAACTTTGTTCTTAACTTTGCTTAGAACTTTTTCGATGAAATCAATTCTTAAAATTAACATTGATCGATTAATCGATTATGGAATCGATTTTATTTCCAGCTCCACTTGGGCTAAATCAAAATGTAGGCATACGCAAAACAAAAAAGGAATACGAATAGATGAAGGTTAAAGAGAAAGTCAAAACAAAAGGATAGACAGAGCTTGGAAAACGACCGACTGGATTAAATATATATATATATATATTATATATTAACATATATATATATATATAATTTTTTTTAAAACGATTTGGACTTGGGTCTGGATTGGGAACTGGTTACTCTCGGGGATTGTCACACTCACCGTTAACGCTGGTTCTAGCATCGCTCGGACTGCCATTGCCGGACTTGACCTGTTTTGAACTTCAACTTTCCAAGATATATATTTTATATATATATATATGTTTTTTTTCTGTGTTCTATATACTTTTCACTGGACGATAGGGTACTGTGTGTGTTTGTGTTCTTTTTCGAGGGAGTGAAAAGGGGTGTTGGTTAAGCTACGCTAGGAATGTCTGCGATGGAATGTGCTACTGTCATGGCATTTTCGTATATATAAATATATATATACAGTATATATATAGTTGTATTAAAAATATACGAGCAAGTGATAAGAGGGTATGCGGAGTATGTGAGTGGGGCTTGTTGTCTGTCTGCGTGTGTTTAAATAAGGGGAAGGCCACTTCCCTCTCCCACTTAAATATATATATTTATATAGGGAACTAGAGTCTAGGCTTACGATTACGATAACTGGCGGGTACAACCAATGATATATGTATATATCTAGGACTAATGGTTAATGGTTAATACCACCCCCTCGAAAAGACAGCTACCCAAAAAAGTTACTTAGTTAAGAAGTACAAACGCAAGAGGCAAGGACTACCAGCTAGTCTAAGCAAATCGGGGGAAAAATGGATGGGATTATGGGTTATATTTCTGGGAAGATTTACAGCTAGAGAATTGTTCGAATTTCGAACTCGAATTTCGTTTTGGTTTTGGTTAATGCTTTCTTCGAAATTAATTAATTTTATTTTTTTATTTTATTTTTATTGAATAACGATTATAAAACATTTCATTTTTAATCTTAACAACATTTCCATTTTTCATTTTTCATTTTTTGTTTTTTGTTTTGCTTGTTTTTTGTTTTTGCTGTCTTTGCTTTCGTTTTATTTCTTTTCATTTCATTTTATTTGTGGTTTTTTCTCTGGGGTTTTAATATGCGTGTGAGTTTCGGTTTTGTATTAGTATCTTATTAGGCGTAATACTAAATGTTGTTCTATGGAGAGATTATTCGAATTTGTTGTATTATCTGTGATCGGTTTTTAAAGTTCCCTTCTTAGGGTATTTTTATTTTGTTCTCAATGTTTTATTGTTGGAAAGTACTGGGTTCTGACTTTTGGGCTTTTCCAAAATGAAAGTTCGATTTGATTCGACTCAGTTCTGTCCGGTCCCGTCCGGTTCGGTTGTGTGTGTGTGCTGTGGTGTGTGTTGTGGTGTGTGTCTTGGAACTTCTAACTAAACCTAAACTTATTTCTTGGTAGGTTGAATCAAGGCCAAATTAGAATTTAAAATCAATTAATTAAAAAATGTTATCGTTTTTTGTTACTTCTTTCTTTTTTTTTTTTTTATTTTTCATTTTCATTTTGCTTTTTAAGTGTACTTTTCTTTGGTTTTTTTGTTTTTCTTCCTTTTTTTTTTTTTGTTAAATCTCTATTTGCAGTCTTTGTCCTTAATAGAAATTTGTTAATTTTTGGTTTGTTTTTGAAGCATTGAGAAGATTTTGAAAGAGTTTCTGGTTTATGTTTTGATTTACTCGTATATAGCATACATGGTATTTTTTATTCATTTTGAAAATGTGTGTGTGTGTGTTAAGATTTGTCAATTAAATTTAATGGAAAACTTGAAAGGATTGTTTTAGGTTTTGCTTTTTTTTTTAATTGAGGAGAAGTCGAGTGTTTGTTGTTGTTTTTTGTTGTTGTTGTTGTAATATTATATTCGAAATAAATGAGTTAATTAGTTGGATTTGTTTCTCCATTGAGTTATTCTTGGTTATCATAACTTAGTTCTTGATTTACAACGATATGTTTGCTTCTTCGTCTTGATCATCCTGACTTTTGGGTTTCTTCCATTCTTTTTTTAGAGTATAAGTTAGTGTTCATCTTCTTTGTATTATTCATTGTTTTTCGATTTGTTTTGGGGTTTTATAAGTGTGTATGTGTGTTATTTTTTAATGCTTTTTCGCTTTGAGGTTAAAGTGAGCTAGTCTAGAGTTGAGTAGAGAGCATAGTTGAAGCATAAAACTAGTACAAAAACAAAAAAAAAAAAACCGAATGAAATGCGCTTTCAGCTCATAATTGGGTGTATTATGTATATGAAGAATATATGGGTTGCCTGGATCGATCGATTGATACGCTGATTGACTGATTGAGTGACTCAACTGCTGATATGCCAACAAAAATAAAATATATATGTACACTTTGAGGTTGCCCCTTGATAGGTTTCTTGATCTTCAGCTACGACACTAAGGATACAGAACTAGCGTTTTGCTTCTCAACGCGATCCTAGAATTAACGGACTCTCTCCAAGTCTAGATCGACTCGGCTAACTACGGTTCTAGTTCAAAATACAAATACAAAATATATATTATATGGAATTGAACTGAACCAAGAGGGGAGGAGGAATGAGACGGATAAGTCGAAAATGCATATATGTTCTTTTGCGATTTGCGATTACTATTTACAAGGCGGCACTGGTACAGTGTGCGAAATAAAAAAACGCTTCAACACTTTTCTCAATTTATTATTATTTTTGCTTGTCTGCGAATTCGCTTCTTTATTTGTGGGATCAGAACGGATCGGATCGGATTGGATTTGACTTGGATCAGCTTATATAAGGGGCTTAAGTTTCACCTAAACGTGGTGTCAACGCGTCATCATATACAAACTAGGTATTTTTGGGTATCTTTAGCTAATTTTAGGTATTTTTTGTGGTATGCTCAATGGGGTTTTTTTTTTGTTGTTGTCTTGTAATAATACCTGGTATTATTGTTAGCTCAGATATTTTGTGGTGTCTGTGGTATTTCTGGTATCATTGGTATTTTTTGGTATCTCTGATATCTGGTGTTTTTGGTATTTTGTGGCATTTGTGGTATTTCCGGTATTAGTTTACCCTTAGTCTGCGGTTAGCTAGCTTGTAATTCGCACATGTCTAGTTATATGCTACACGCTATATATATATATATATATATACTATATACTATATATATATATAGGTATAGGTATGAATTATGCCGTGTCTATATACAGTTGGAATTTTACTCTTGTGTGTGTGTGTGTACTTAGGCTCAATTTAGTTACATTAAATTTGTCTGCTCATTTCGAATTAATTGTAATTTATTTAAACATATAATAACATTTCTTTTGCTGAACACATTTATTCCAAAATTTTTACTTTTCTTTTCATTTTTTTTTTTTATTTGGTTTTAAGCTTTTCATAGGTAAATATTAACACGATTTTCGGTTTTTTTTCTGTAGTTCATTGTTTTCTTTTTTTGTTGTATTTTTATTTTATTTTTTTTCTTGTTTTAATTGGTTTTAATTTTAGTGGCTTATTTTTGTGATTAAATCAAAAGTCTTAAGATGTAGGACAAAAAATGTGAGTTGTAATTATTAAAATAAAAGAAAATTCTAAATTCTTCTATACAATCGGTAAACCTTACACTCATTTACAGTTTTTTTTTGTTTGCTAAATTTATTTATCATTTGTCTAGATTAAGGCTAAGAAAAAAAAAACAACCTTACTTTACACTCGGCTCCTTTTATTCTCTGCTATCCTGGGTTCCTCCTTGAATCTATGAAGCTAAAACCAGTACTAACTCGGCCCGATCTAAATCAATATAAGGTCTAATCTTAAGTAAGCGATTTTCTTTTCGTTATGCTTCGTATATCCCTCTCCTCTCCTCCTATTCATCCCGTTTCTCCCTTTGCTGCCGCGTTCTTTTGGTGTTTGCTAGTTTCAACGTATTCTCATCATGGACCATTTTCATCCTAATTCGTATCTTTATCTGTATCTATCTGTATCTCCTCTAATGTATCTGTATCTTTGCTTACACTTATGACTAAGTACAGTACAATTAAATGACATTTGCGTGTGTGTGTAATTTTTATATAATTCTTTTATTTTAGGTTTATTTATTTATTAATTATATTTATTTTAAAGTTGAGGGTTTAGAGTCATTAAGCTTTTCGGTTCGGTTTTTCTTTATTTCCTGCTTTGTACAAAAAAAAAGAGAAGGGTATCTGGAGAATGAGAGTATTTACAGCAGTTTGGGGCCCCAGTGGAGTGCCGTTGTCCTTTTTTAGGTAGTGTCCACTGTGGCACTGTGGAAACGAGCGTCATTATTGTTTTCAGTTTTCCTTTTTCTTTGTTTTTTTTTTTTTTTTTTTTTTTTTTATTTCTTTTTATTTTTTTTGGAGCAGCTTCCACTGAATTGCAAGGCATTGCGAGAAGGCGACAGGATTACAGCAGGATATATATATGAAAGGGGGTTTGTGTTAGGGTCTGGAAAATATATAGAGAAGGGAAGAAGGGCCTTGAATCAGCCAGCGCACAATGTTCCATAAGGCACTTGCTCTGCTCTGCTCCTCCGGATCTTCGGTTGGCTTCAGACTCTAAGCCAGCTTTCCCTCTCTAAATGTCCTTTTTTCTGACTGTGTGTGTGTGTGTGTACTTGTGTAGGGGGTATACGTGTGTGCGTGGACGGTTCTCAAAGCTTTTTTAAAATTTACACTTGAATGATTTGCCATTGCTATTCATCAATATACATACATCGGCTGGTTGTGACTTTTATGTACAGGGTTTCCTCTCTTTTTCTATATATATGTATATATATATATATGCATATATGCATATATAAATATATATATATGTATATATATTTTAGTAATTTATTTTTATTTAAATTTTATAGTTTCACTTTTTATTTATTATACATTTCATGCAAAAAGTTGGATTGGCCTAAGTCAGTCAAAGATTTGGGTTTACTTTAGCCATTATCCTTTATCCTTTATTATCTTTAATATTTAATCTTTAATCTTTAATATTTTTTTTTTCGTTTTTTTGTTGTTGTTGTTGTTGTGTAGGTTTTTTCCAGTATGAAATCGGTGGCAAGTGAAGGGAATGTATAAGCAACCCAGGCAATTCAGTCGAAGAAATCGTTTTTAGTTTAACTTTTACCTTCAGCTTTTTATGGCATACATATATAAAGTCTGCGTTTGTTACAAAAATCATAAGAGCATTTTCTGGATTTGTGGTACATCTCCTGTATTTTTGTTGTTTTGTTTATTTTTTATATATGTCTCTTTTAAAATAATTTTTATTGTAATTAAGCTGATCTGTGACCGGAATTCGAGCAATTTGTGGCCTGTTTTAACTTGTTTAGTTTAGTTTGCAGTCGTTTTTCTTTTTTTTTTTTAAGGAAAAAAAAAAACAAAAAAACATTGCCCTTTGCCCTTGGCAGCAGTTTTTAATTTTTTATGTTGTTATTAACTTTATAGTTGTTTTTGCATTTTCTTTTTAGGTGAATATTTGTACTTTTTATTTCGTTTTAATATCGGGGGGATCGAAGCAGAAGAATCGCAGCTGATATGGGTACAGTTAAGTCGGTTTAGAGGTGAGTGGGTTCTCAGTTATCGGTTATCGGGTGGGTGGGTAATTAATTTTAAGCCCTAGTCAAAAAACAAAATGACAGAAGGTATCCAGAGGAATCTGATATTGATTTAGGGTTTATACACATAATACACATACAAACACGTCTATTAAGTGAATGCTTGGTTATCGTTATCGGGTTATCGGGTTATTCAGTTAGTTTGTTTATATATCTCTGTCACATTTAAAAGCACACGATGCCATGACTATACAAGTGGTATGATTTTGGGTTTTGCTTTCATTTCCATTTAATATTACGGCAGTTTTACTATACGTCAAGTGAGTGTTTGTGGTGTGTGTGATGAATGTGTTCAAGGACCTTCCTATAAATGGACTGCTTGCTCTATGGTGCACTGCTTGTGGTCTGGTCTCGTTCCCGTTCCTAAAGCCTTTTTCTTGCCTAAACTAATGAATGTCCTGTGAGCTTAATGACTTTTTGAATTATTTACAGTTTCCGTTTGCAGATGGAGTTAGGGTTGGGTCTCCCACATAGAGTTAAATGTTAAAAATTTTGGGTTTTCTTTTTTTTTTTTGTTATTTGTAGCGTCCATTCTACCTTCTTCTTCGATGTTTATGCTGTTGCTTTTATCCCTCTCGGTTTATTGGCTTTTATTTGTCATTATTTCTGGGGGTTATGCCGTAGTACTCATTATTCATTCATTTATTTAGGCTTTAAATTTGATTCAAGCCTGTGCTGGCTTGGGTTTTTCTTGGATTTTAGTTTGTTTTTGTTTCTTTTTTTTGTTTTTTTTTTTTTTTGTGTTGTTTATCTTTAAATGTATAATTAAATTAAATTAATTTTAAATTAATTTAAATTTAAATTTAGATTTAATTTAATTTAATTTAATTTAGCAATAGATTAAATTTGTTTGTTATTTGTTCTACTAAAATTAAATATAAACAGCTTTTGTAGTCGTTTCTGGCATCCAACGTAACTCCTGTCAAGGCCAAATTTATACCACGTAACGTCTTTTGCACTGATTTATACATATATATATATATATACATAGATACATCATATATAATATACGTAATACATACATATATGGGGATCAAGACATATAAGGTATATGGGTTTTGGTTTAGGTTAGGTTTAGGTTTTATTAGGTAAATACATAAACATAGGTAAACATATGTATCGCGTAGGTAGAAGAGAGCGCCACGTGGAGAGAAAAGAGAGAAAAAGTTATGTTCTAATCAAATCGCAATTCAATTTAGTTCAATTTTAGTTATCGGATTTTCACACTGCGCAGGGAAAGAGAGTTTATTAAACAAAACGGATATTAACGATAGGGAAAAATAATTGACTATTTAAAAATAAACCGAATTTATAATTTATATATTGTATTATTATTCGAATTTTATATTTGTATGTATATATTTATAATTTGTTCTTTTAAATGATTCTAAAACTGCTTTTGTTGTAAAACTTTAATAAGTACACTGATATAAACATGAGATTACAGTACACAAATTGAAAGGTTTATTTATTTTCTTAATGATTATTAATAATATTTAAATATTTGTATGGAAAATTCAATTTAATAAATTCAATATCGATCAATAAGAATTTAAGAAACTTTTAAAATCTTATTCAACTTTTTTCCCAACGCATAAATGATAAATATCATCTTTCCACGCGGCGAGTGCGAACAATCCGTTTGGGAATTTTGCATTTTGCTCTCGGCATTTTGCAACACTTAAACCTAGTTACGGTCTACGGCTCAAGGTGCACGGGTGTGTAGAGAGGGTTTTTTTGGTGGGGGGAAAATAAATGATTGTGTGTGCGAGAACAAGAGATTCAGTTAGATAGAAGTTTATCGAGAGTGTGATAAAGGTAGGAGACTGGAGTTGACGGAGGAGTGGGTGGGTGGGGGGGGGGGGGGGGGGNGGGGGGGGGGGGGGGGGGGGGGGGGGGGTGTGGTTCTGTGCAGCAAGCGAGTGGCGTTAACCAACACTTACCCAGTAGTCAAACGTCGGTCTCGATACTAACGGCCAGGGCATTATTGTGCCTCATGGTGAGGCCGCTGGTGCCACTGCCGCCCGTTGCCGCCGTTGCACTCGCACTTGCGCTAGCGCTTATTGTTGTTGTGTTGGACTGTTGTTGCTGCAGCTGCTGCTGCTTGAAGCCATTCTGCTGCTGCTGCTGCTGCTGGTACAGTTGCGCCTGAGTCAGCTGCTGCAGTGGATGCTGCAGCTGCTTGTCCAGCGACATCGACATCGATGTTGCAGGTTGTTGCTGCTGCTGCGTCTGCTGCTGCTGCTGTGCTCCCAAAAATGGAGCCACCGTACTGCGTCCTGGATGCGTGTCAGTCAATCCCGGCGTGGACTCGACACCATCGTCCAAATCCATCATATCCGATGAGGACTCGGACAACGAAGATTTCTTCATGTGTTGACCTACTTGGTGGTTTGTATGCATTGGTTTAGTGTGTGTGTGTTCACGCGTTGGCAGACAGTTGTGAGGTGTGTATGTGTTGTGTAGTGTTGTGTGTGGTGTGAACGTGGTATTTCGGTGGGTGGTGAGTGAGCGGTTCGATTTTGGGGTATTCACACAATGCCAGGATGCGGGAGCGGATCAAATCGGAGCATAGAGTTCCGAGTGGAGTGGGTTTCGGGTTTATTTTGGGGGGGGGGGGGGGGGGGGGTAATATATATTTTTTTTTTTGATTTTTGTGTGGAGGTTACGTTTCGATTCGATATTCGAATTGGCCATACAATTTGACGGAATAAAGAGAGAAACAAAAAGAAGAGAGAGAGAAGAGAGAAAGAGGAGATCACACATACAGTTGTAATGCATCATCGGCAACAGTAATGTTTTTTGCTGTAGTACTTGCTTACACACAAAACACACACGGTACGTGCACATCGGTTGTGGTTGTGGTATCAGTACCGCTGCCCTACCGACACGGTTGCAACCAGCACAGGTCACCCACCAGGACACCAATGCACCAATGCACCAGGACACCAACACACCAACACACCAGTTCAGTGTGGCTTGCGGTGGTGTGGATTGGTGTGGATTGGTGTGCGCTTTGGTGGGTGTTCGGCAGTGCACAGAGAAAAAACATAACACAACATCTGTTCTATAACTGTCATCTCAACTTTTTCAATTAATTTTTCAACAACGTATCTCAATATCGTTGGCATATCAGGCTTTGGAATAAGAAATCTTGGTTTCCTAATAGGATTATGTAAATATGAAATATAAATATTGCAAATGATATAATTCATAAGAACTTTAAAATTAAAATAAATATAAAAAAGATTCTCTATACATTGCAGAATATTTTTAGTGATTGAAATAGTAGTAAATCTTTATCAAAATAATATTTCATAAATAAATATTTCATAGTCATAAAAATCTCTAGAGATTTCAACAATACCTTGCTTTATTCCAGACTTATAATTGTCCTTTACAGTAATGAAATATTAAGACTTTTAGAGATTAAGCAATTTATTATATATTTTCCTAAAGCTGATATGCCCCAGATCAAGGATGTTTTTTTTTATAGAAAACGATACCAAATCATTAATATTTGTTCTCTGTGTGGTTGGAATCGTGTCTTGGTTCGAAAGCAGTGCCGGCACCCAGCTTTTGGACTTTGGACGCCTTCGGCATCGGCAGTGGCATCCACAATTCGTTTCTTTCTTCGTAAATGTTTCTATTTTTATTCAACGGGATCTACGGTTTTTTTTTTTTTTTTTTTTTTTGTAGCTCTACTTGAATTTGTGGTTTTGGTATTTGGTTGTTGTCGGTAATTGGTTGTTGGTTTTTTGGATGGTTTTTGTTGCGGATGGTTTTGGGTTGGTATTCTATTTCAAGTACGGGTTTTGAGTACGAACTCAAGGTAGAGCGAGGTAGGGTTTCAGAGAGCGAGACAGAAAGAGATTCGGGGAGGGTGGTGGTGGTGGGGGGAGTGCACACACAGTGTTGAACTTACCTAATGTACCTGGCAAATATGGACAACTTGTAACGTGATTAAAGTTCTGGCTCTGCATCTCCTCCTGATCCGTTTCGCGGTGATAGAAGTAGTTGAAATTGCTGACGATGACCGGCACCGGGAGTGCGATGGTCAGCACACCAGCAATGGCACACAGTGATCCCACAATCTTGCCCCAAACGCCAACGGGTCTGTACCATCAATTCAAATTATTCAATCAAATCAATCAATGAATCAATCCGTTGTTCGTTCACAATTAATTCCAATATCAATATCAATTTCAATTCAATTTCGATTTGTTTTCAATTTCGATATCAATCGATAGTCGTGTGTCAAACGATTAACGATGAAAACCATGAAATTTATCGATTGGCGTTTCGTTTTGCATATTTTCATTATCGTTTTCATTTCATATTTTGTGTTTTTTGTTCGGGCGTTTTAGGGTTGCATTTTATTTTTAATAGCAATTTGTATTTGTTTTTTTGTCGTTGTTGTTTTTTTTATTGGTGAGATATATATTTTGGTGCAATTTTTTTGTTGGTTGTTGTTTGGGGTCATTTGTTGTATTTTTTTGTTGGTTTGATTAACATTTGATACATATATATTTATGTATACATATATATATAATTATTTGAATCGAGATTTTTTGAGTTGGTTGTATTTTTTTAAAATTGATTTTTGGTTTTTTTTTTGGTATTTGTTTGGATGGAAGCGAGCGATGTTAACGAACGAACGATATAAATAAAATGAAAATACAAATATATAAGAAATGTAAAGTAAAACTCTCGTTTTGTTCTTAGTATTTCATTTTGCGTAGGGTTTCTTTTTATATCATATATACTGTATGCATTGGCAAAATCATACGGCATTACGCATTATATATAGTTGATACTGATACAGGTATAGATATCGGATAGGTGTACGCTTATATAGTAGTTATATATATATATAGATAGAGATATAGTATAGGCGGAGGGCTTAAGTAGGCATTAGTCTAGCAGAGAACGTTCAAATCAAAGAGTACAAAAGAGTCGAAAGAAGAAGGCACAACACTTAGAACAACGGGTGTGGGAAAGCGTATATTTCTGGTTATATTTCTGGGTATGTTTCTTTTTTTTCGTATTTTCTGAGGCATCTTGTTGGGTGCGTATTATATATACAGACATAATTATTGCATAAGTGCGAGCGAGTGGCCCAGGTGTGTGGGAGGGAGTGTGTGGGGAAAAATATGCTGGCAGACAGACACACAGAGAGTGGGAGTGAGAGGAGGTGCGTGTGTGAGTCTGAGTGTGTTTGGTGAAAAGTTTTCCCTTTTTCCTCCAGTTAAAGTTGAAAAGTAGAGGGGAGAGTTTCGGTTCTGTTAGGCAATTGGATTTGGCAGGCGGCTGGGCTTTGTTGCTCATTAGAGGCGCCTGTAGCTGAACTTTTGTGTCCCAGTGTGTGTATGTAGATGGAGGTGAGTGTGTGTTTGTGTGTGTGTGGCATTTATCGGGCACATGCAGCATGCTTGTCTGGGTTTTCTCCTTCTCCCTTTATTTATTCAGTTTATTTCTGTTTTCTTCTTTTTCTTGTTGTGTGTTGTTGTCGATAAACGCTTGTTTGGCCAGCAAATGAAGTTATCGTTATCGTTATCGCTCTATGTATCACCCCATGATTTAGAGTGAGTGTGTGTGTGTGTGTGTTAAATGACGGCGAGCACAGTGACCGGCATGAGAATTTGATGGAGTTGAAGTGATGAACTTGTTTTTGGTAATTTTCGAGAATATTTCAGTTTCTTTTTTTCTTCTCTTTTATCGATTTTGGTTTTTATCTTTCGTTTTTTTTTTTTTTTTTTTTTTTGGGAACTAAACAACGACACAACGTTACATAGGTAATTTGCGATACGAAAATAATAAGCAAAAAAACTTGGCGCTAAAACAAAGAATTAAAGTCGAAGAAACACTATGAGATGGAAACGAAACACGCGAGAGAGCGTGATAGAGATAGGGTGAAATCTAGTGCGAGCGAGAAAGAAAGAGCGATGCAAGCTGAAACTAAATGAGAATGGAATGGAAACGAAATAGGAACGCAAACGAGCCAAAGTATACAAAACAAAACGGAATGGAACACAAGAGTGATGGCAAACGAATTTAGCAAAGATACCGAGACAAAGACAAATACAAATAGAAGTCCGTAGGACAAATACGGATACAAACAAACAGCTCAGCGAGTTAAAGTAAGAGACAACAACAGTTAGGTTTCTTGTTTTTGTTAATTTTTTTTGTTTTTGGTATTTAGCATATAAGAATCGGGAGATACGAACTCAAAGGGGGTTAACAATAAGTACAGTTAGGTTTGGATACAATTCGATAGATAGCTTTTGGTTGGGTTTAGCGGTGGGGCGGGCTTTAATATTAGGGACTTAATAGCTTTAATCACACATAACGCAGAGAACGCAAACGGAACGGTTGAAAATGAAAATTAGAAACAAAACACATACAGGTGGAACAGAGAAGGAACGGAACGCCGGAAGAGCGGCGCCGCCAAGGCGGAATCGAAACGATAACGGAACGACACGAAACGAAAAAGGGGAAACGGAAACGTAACAGGAAACGTAACAGGGAACGGAATCGAAACAATAAATCAAAACTGGAGTTATCGTAAACGTAATCATAAGAGTTAAAATTGTATAGATTTGCATACGTCATGTCACCATATCCAACGGTGGTCATGGTAACGACCGCCCACCAAAATGCATCGGGTATGGACTTGAAGAAGGAATTTTCGCTTCCAGCTTCCGCAAAATAAACCGCCGATGAGAAGAGTACGACGCCTAAAAAAATTGATGGGAGAAACATTGCTTTGCATTGGTATTATATTCTTTTATGTTTTTTTTGTGTATTATTATTATTATTTTTTTTTTTTAATAACATTTAACCAAAGAGTGTTTTTATTTTGAGGTATGTCGAGTAGCTCGGGTCTAGAGTCTGGATGCGTCAGAAGCTTGTCAAGGTGTCTGTGGTTTCAGGGTATTATTGTGTTTTCCGAAAATCCATTTTGGGTCTGTTCCATTGTCACCATTCTTCTTCGGCTTGTGCCGCAAGATAAGTTGGCAACCCTGGTGGGCTTTCTGTTTCTGTTTCAGTGTTTCTGTTTCGGTTCAAATTAAAAGAGTTCTGATATATTCACGTGTGAGTTGGATCGACTTCACCACAATCCGGCGGCATTCCCAAGCAGAAAATCGGTTCTCTTTGTAAAATTATATCTAGGAAATATCAGAGGAGCAACTATCTGCTTACCACTGCAATGGGGCCCAAGAAATATGGTTATATCTTTGCGGTAGAACGACAGTGGATAATGGAACAAATGCCATGAGAACGATATTAGACATTATTCCTCGTCGGGGAATCGGTGGGATGCGGAACATACTAAGGGGGGGATGTATGGGAAACATACTTAGGACGAACGAAAATAAAATCAGATGAAAACGTAACAAGAAAAAGAATAAGGAATGGGAGACAGATCCGGAGCGAGAGACATGCCAAGTAGGGGGATCAACACTCAAGGAACGGGGAATGGAACGTAAATGGAAATGAGACAACAAAAAAAAAAAAAAAAAAAAAAAAAAAAAAAAAAAAAACAANAAAAAAAAAAAAAAAAAAAAACAAATAAAACAGGAGGAGTACCAGGAAATGGAGGGGAAGCAAGGAATAAGGTCAATTAAAGCGAGCGATCACAACAAAGGAACCACAACATCTATAGCTTGCTTAGCCTAGTCGTATTCACATGGTTTAATTTACAAGGATAAAACAGTGTTCTCAATCTTCCTTTTGTCACAACTGTACAAATGCGCCACACGACCTGCAGCTGTAGCGGAACGCGTGGCAGTGGAATCACCGAGACGACGTCAGCCCTTCATTATTTTATTTACATTTGGCATTACATTACAAGGACACCACACACATAGCGCTATAAAAAGATGTATATAGCTGAGACGGGTGAGGGAGGGACTGTACAACACTCAGTTACAAAACAGACAGAGAAAAGGAAAGATAGATACAGAGAAAGAGAGAGTTAGAGAAAGTGAGAAAGAGACATAGGGAGAGATATAACATTTACAAGATGAAGGATATGAGGCACCACACAGTTGTGAACATGGAAGGAACGTGTGGAACTGGAACGGATATTGAAACATGGTTTGTACCTCATATCACCATATCCCACCGTCGTCATGGTCACCACAGCCCACCAGAAGCCGTCCGGTATCGACTTGAAAAAGGAACTGTCGCTGCCAGCCTCCGCGAAATAAACCGCCGACGAGAACAGGACCACGCCTGAATCGGGGAATTCGATCGTAGTGGATCGGTGGAAACGGATCGGAACAGAGATCAATCGTTATTAAAGTGCAATTAATTGTTATTTTCTGCTTGGGAATTTTGTTGTATTTTTTTCTTCTTATTTTTATGTTTGCTAAATATTTTTGTTTGATTTTCTTTTTTTTTTTGGGTTTTGGTTGGGTCGAAGGGATAGATATCTGAGCCCCGTCAGATTACAATGCGGCATAATCACCTTAAGTCTTTTTTTTAAAACAACTACAAGATATACATAAGACTATGATTATGAATTAGTAAATTTTCGTTATTTAGAATTTGAATTTGGTGCACGTAAAAGAAAACTATATATATGTATAATGAATTTCAAAAATGTTTAAGGTAAATTTTTTTTTGCTGGGCTTGTATGTATTAGTAGATGTATTGTGTTTGTATTTCAGGTATGTGTGTGTGTGTGTGTGTACATGTGGGTGTCACACAAATAGTTAGCAAAATATTACAAAGGCGTTAACAAAAATTGGTATGTTTGTTCCTCGAATCAAAACCGAAGCAAGAAGGGCAGAGACATTGGAATTGGAACATTACAAAGTACCATAGTCTAGATCTCTGCGCTTTTATAGGTGTGTGTGTGTGTGTGTCTGTGTGAGCCTGAGTTTTAGTGTAAGAGAGAGTAAGATAGATATATAGATAGTGTATGTGTGGTGGTTAGCATTAGGGCACTTGATCGGTGGGAACTAGCTATACAGAAGAGTATTTATTTATAGAGTATTTTTTATTTGGATTTGATTGGAGTTAAACATGAAACTAGCTAGGTATTCTGTACAATACAATATACATACGATATCGGTTCATAAGTAGTAGTAGTAGTATTAGTAGTAGTAGGTAAGTAAGTGGTCATATCCATAGATTTATATACAGATATATCAATATATCAAAACTATAAGCTACACAAGGACAAAGGGAAACGGAGGTCATAGCTTTGACAACGGAACGAAACGGAATCAAATGGAACAGACACAGACAAAGACAAAGACAAAGCTGAACAAAACGCTTCGTTATATATGTACACTATATAGATTCTATGTGAACGATATATTGATATAAATGTGTTCATGTTTAGATATGGTACACTATATAGATTATACATATGATATACTTAGGTATTGGTTAGTTAATACGTTAATCGGTCAACGGGTACAACAACAAACTATATGCTAAAAATTACCAACTAGAAATTAGAAACTAGAAGCTAAAAACTATAGAACTAAAAGCAAAATTCAAACCACGGCACAATCTGTGGACATGGACATCGAAACGACAACGTTGATGATGAGAGAGAGAGAGAGAGAGTACGGTTTACGGATTACTGAAACGGTTTACGGATTATTGTATACAGATTACTGATTACTGATTACTGATTACGGTTTACGAAACAACTTTGAATGTGATAGAAACATAAACAACAATACAAAATATATTAATTTGATTTATTATTAATACAGATGGTTTTTCATCTCTGTGGCTTGATCTTTTCTGTATGTATATATATATAGGGTTTGGAAAATATATCGATCACCATTTCTAGTTTTATTTTGTATTTGTTATTATTTATCTTTTCATTTTTGTGGTTGGTAGGACAAACAAGTATGCCAAGAAGTTTGCCAATTTTAAGGCATTTTCCACGCATTTTTAGGACAAAGGATTGGGGGGGGGGGATAAAGTTAGAGTTACGCTAAATACACTGTTAAAAAAATAGATGTATAAAAACTGCATGAGGGCCTTAAAATTGGCAACGACTTGAGCCCGGCAGCTGGGAGAATCTATCTATTTTTAGGATCCAATCGATCCTATTTCTATGGCATTATATCATCTCCACAGCCCGCCGTCCGCACTTTGTCAGAGTATATCAGGAGTAATAGACTAAAATTCGAGTACACTGAGAGAGAGAGAGAGACATTTGCTGCTGGTTTTTATCCAAAAAAATCTAGCCAAAACAAAACTCAAATTCAAATTGATATTCGTAATACAAAACGCAAATAAAAGAGGGAACTCAACGGAACGTATCCAAAGTGAATGATACTTATAGAGCTTCTGTTTTTTTTTTTGTTTTTTGTTTTGGGGTTTATCAGGAGATCGGGAGATCTATAAACTCGTAGCTCGTACCTACTTAGCTCTAGGATTAGACGACACTAAATAAATTAGAGATACGTAATGGGTGAGTTATACGAGTACACCTATGGATAATACGGATATACACGCTCTATGAGTCGCAGGCCCCTCTAATTTATTTAGCTTGTGTGTGTGTGTGTGTGTGTTTGAGTGGTGTGTGTGTGTGTATGACTATATATAGTAAGACTAGTTTACTTTACTTTAGTTTACTTTAGTTTAGCTTGATATTTTTTAGGTCTAATCTCTATTTGGAGCTGTTGCGTTAAGTATTTTTCCATTTGTTTCGTTGAGTTTTTGGATGGTCAAAGGACATGGCGGGGGGACGGGGGACGCAGGGGTATCTATCTAAATAAGGATACTGGTATCCGGTATCCATTATCTGGTATGTATATAGCTTAGTCCTAAGTCTGGGGCTTTTGTGTTCCGAAATGATAAGTTCTTAAAAAGCATAATACCTTGCGGTTTCTTTTTGTAATATCTTTTAGTGGCTGTTTTTGTTGTTGTTGTCTGGTTTGGTTCTTATAGAGCTTCTGAATATATATAATATTAAGTATAGGTTTTGTTGCTGTTTTTTATTGTATATTTTATTTGCCGATGAGGGGTGTAAGTAGAGGGTTTGGTTTTGGGTTTTTTTCGTGATGAGCAGTTAACATAAATGTGCTGGCTTGAGACAGACGTAAGCATAGATAGAGATATATATGTATCTTTTGTGGTTGTTTTAATTCGCGATCGTCGAGATATATATAGTACGTGTAGAGAAGTGGTTAGAGACAGAGACTGAGGGGTAGAGATAAGGTAACAAGGGGGAGTTGTAAGTCTGTCTTGAAGGTCGCAGTCGTTTTGCAGTATTTCTCTTTTGTTTTTTGTTTTTGTTTTTTTTTTTTTTATAAATCTTGTAAATTAATAAGAAAATGTAATACGTGTTTTTTTTGTTTTTTACTTTTTGGAACTTACCTATAAATAAGAAAAATATAAGTAAACCTAATTCCCGCATTGAGGCTTTCAGAGTTCGTCCTAATATTTGTAAACCCTTCGAATGCCTAGATAACTTAAATATTCGAAATACTCGAACTAATCGTATCACTCGTAATATTGCCAAGGACATAGCCTGATTCGATGACTTGTCCTAAAAATTTTATCGAAATATATATATATATATATATATTATATGTGGCAATGCAATATATATATATGTTTTTGGTGTGTATCGTTTATATATATATATATATGTATTTATATATATATATGGATGGATGTTCATTTACATAGCTCGATGCGATGTGTATATAGAAGGTGATTAAGCAGATGTGTGGCTTGAATTAGTTAGTATTCGATAATATACAACAATGAACATAACCCGGCGAGGTGTTATCGATAACAAACTGAACGGGGAGTTGAGAATTATAAGGGAATTGCGGGAGGTTGTAGATTAAATCGAAATTAAAAGTTTGACTGAAAGTTATGAACTTTTTTTGTACTTTTTTTTTGCGGGGAGAGCAGGCAACCCCTTGTAGCATGTCAGGCAACTCATAAATGATGATGGCAACACTTAATTCTTTAATTGCTTCAACTGTATATGCATGTGTGTGTGTGGGTGTTATATATCGATACTTTTAGTGTGGGTTGTGTATAGATGTTTTATTTTTTTTTTTTTTTGTATTGGGCAAACAGAAATCTCATACCTGTGGACTGACTGGCGCTTTTGGAAGATTTAACGTATCCTCCTCTTCGGCAACGACAGTCGCTAGTGTTATAAAGTACGGAATGATGGCGATTATGTCGATAACATTCATGACATCCCTGCAGAAATTTAATTTGTTCGGACATGCGAGGAACCTGAACACACACAAAATCGATACAACGACCAGCGATTGGTTTGGTTTAAAGATTCACACAGACAGCGCGATAGAGAAACCGAGAGCGAGACAGAACATGAGATGTCAGAGAGAGATAGATTGAATGGAGAGAGAGACAGAGAGAGAGAGAGAGAGAGAGAGAGAGGGAGAGAGAAAAAACGAGATTTGGATTTGAATTAAAACCATGAATATGGGAACCAAAGCCAAAGGAAAGATAGAGAAATATATAATTATATAAAAATAAGAGAAAATGTATAAATAAATAAATAAATTAATAAATATTTAAATGTAATTTAAAAGAATATAATTGTGATTAAAATCAATAAGAAAACTAACTTCGGTAAGCCGATGTTTTATACGCTTGCAGTTTTATCCATAGTTTAATAGTTTCTTTAACACTTCTAAGATCAGCTTATCCCTTAATTTTCCAAATGTTTTTATGGCTAAATCTCAATTTTTTAAATTTATTATTCCTTTTCATTTTCCGATTGCTTCGAAGGCAGCTAATGTATGATTTTCATGTTTAAAATCAAGAAACTATGAACAGACAGAGAAACTTTAAGAATTTATATACTTTATAAGGTAAAAAATCTGCAAGACTATAACTACAAATATAAAATAAAAAGTTTAACTAAAACATAACTAAAAAAATCAAATAGATTTTCGTTTAAGAGAAAGAGCAGCTCTTCTGATGGAGATAGAGAGATATTGTATTCGAATAATCGGATCGAGTTCAAACTAATATTTCTCTTTCGTTCGCTTAGCTTATGACTAGGTGTACGCATATTTTATTTGATATGAAAGTGCTTGGCATACCTGACAGTTAGTTCAAATGTAAACCAAATAATACATAACGTTTCTATAAGGAAGAAAGGATCTGTGATGTCAGGCACCTCGTCTTCCTCGATTTTTGTGCCATTTGTTGTTGTATTGAACACCTGAAGTGAAGTTGAAACAAGAAAAATACAAAATGGAAGAGAGATAAAAGCAGAGAGATGTATCCTTTTTGGCGATGTATCCTTCAGCTTGATTCGTACGCACCTTGTAATGCTTAAATTCGGGTAATGTTTCTAGACAAAATATAACAATTGATAGCAATATAACAAATACACTAATTATGGCTACAACTCTGGCGGCTTGCGAACTCTCTGGATACTCGAAGAGCAGCCAGACTTTTCTCTGCTTCTCATTATCCGGTAATGGTCTTTCTTCCTCTTTAATAAAGCCTTCATCCTCTCTGAAAAAATAGAAAAAATAATGATTTTTCGTTAGAAGATATTCACAAGGATGTCATTTCTATATTAATTTGTTTGTTGTTTTTGTGTGAGTCTTGGTGTATTTGTTTGTAAATGTTGTGGCAATTTTTTTTTGGTAGTTGTTTATCCTTAGTTGGGTTTAGATTGGATTTATTATTGGTTCGCTGTCTAATCGAAAGCAAGGCAAGAAGCTCTAACAGAAAGCTAAGCAATGTGAACAAAATGTATAACAAAAAGCGACGCTTCGACTAACAAACAAAATGCAATTATCGTTTCGCAGCTAAGCAGTGTCTGGAAGTTGTAAAAAAAGGGAACAAGAGTTTTGACTGCACTCCGCTGGAGTATCCTTTCCTGTTCGATATGGGCAGTCCTTCGTGCTGCCTCCTCTGGGCTTCTTCGCTCCACGGTCCCGGCCACACTGCCCCCCGCGTCGTATCAACAAAATTTTAAGCTGGTGGTCAAGTGATTAACATTCACTTGCTTTCTTAACTTGACTTTGGTCCAAAGTCCCGTCGAGATTTTTGATTCAGTCACAATAAATTTTTTTTTTTAATTTCTACTACTTTGCAGTAGCTGGAAATGCTGCAGTTTATGGTAAAAGCATGGAAGTTATGGCAGGGTAAGTCTCCAAAAGTATAAAAAAATGTATGTTGTACCAAGTTTTTTTTTACTAATACTAAAATAAAAATATATATTAATACTATATTATATGTAACTAGTATAAAGACAAATGTTATACAATTTTCTTGAAAGAGTTGCTTTTATCAGAATTTTATTTCTTATATAAAAGGTGACTTTCCTTTTTTTATAAGCATTTCCAGCCAACGCAATGTACATATACATTTTCTATGGGCCTGGTCTAGATCTATATTTCGATATCTGGTTGGGTGCTTTGGTCTGTTTGCCGTGTTGCATGCCTCATTACATTGATTCAATAAATTTGCCGTGCTACCAATATAGAACAAACCGAACCAATTTGTTGTCCTCTCTTGTTTGTTATAGTTTTTCTGTTTTTGAGGGTTTGTTTTTTGTTTTGTTTTAAGGCTTTAGTTATATTTTTGTTTGTTTTTTTATTTTCGTTTTTGTTTAGAAAGTGTTAGTGAAATTTCTAGTGGGCAACACATGGGCTTACCTGAATTTATTAATTGCTTGATCACCTAATTCATAAAATTTTATTTCTTCACTAAATACGTCTAAAGGGACATTGACCGGTCTCCGTAGTCGGCCACCTGTGGATGAATAATATGAGTGTGTGTGTATGTGGGTGTGGGTTTTGGGGTGAATAAGGTTGTATAAGTTGTTTTGTTGTACGGCGAGAACAAGGATAAAGAGAAATAGAGAGACATTAGCAATGGGGGCTGTACACATTCAGAGATATCTATATAGAAAAAGAAGGGGACTTTTAAAGGATGCTTACCACTCTGATAATAGTATAAAATCGCATCGAAGCTCGGTCGACTACGGTCAAAAAAATATTCATTTCTAAGCGGGTCAAAGTACCGTAATCTCCGAGCTGGATCCCCAAGCAGCGTATCCGGGAATTGATTTAGCGTACGTAGTTGGGTCTCAAACCTTAGTCCGCTTACCTGAAATTTTTGGTATTATATCTGTAAAGAAGTCTGTATATGAATAGAGCTGAGTACTCACATTTATAACGACTCTTTCGCAGAAATCATGATCGTGAGGAATGGGTTCAAAGTGTTGCGGTCCGCCACCAAAGCCATGACCAGCCCCCCCTTCTTCGTCTTGACTGCTCAATTTGGGCAAAGACCTTTCAAAGATAAAGGTTGGAAATTAATAATATAGAGATATGAATAATTCGAATAACTAGGTTAAAATATCTATATAAATATTAAGTATTATTATTTTTTATATATTCGTTTATAGAAACTTTTAAACCCACTTTTTCGTATAGGTTTAAGGGGATCTTGAAGGTACTTATTTACTAACTTAGAAGATATGGAAAATTAACATCAAATTTAGGTTTAAAATAGATATTATGTAGTATATAATTTACAGTTTATAGTTTTAAACCTAAAGCCTGTCTGCTTTTCATAATTAAACAGCAATTACTTGACTCGACTTGACTCGTCTTGACTTGACGTGTTTTTACCTGTTCCTATTATTAATTTCCTTTGATTTATTGATATGATTTCGAAGGTATTTACTTGCTTACAGTTAACGTCTTAAAATATATAGAAATCTAAAATAAATTTAAGATTTAAAGAAATATATACTACATAGTCTAGAGTCTATAGGATATATTAGTAACAAAGTTACAAGTATTTTTACTTCTACTGTTCCTATTGCCTAACTTCCTCTGATTTATTTTTATTCTAAATTCTTTCTCCTTTTTTTAACTAAAAACCACATCGTTATTACTCCATTATTCAACGCTTTCGATCTTTAAGCTCTCCAGTGGCTTGGTCTTTAATTACTTTTACGGCTCGAATCAATTTCCAGATGCTCGCCAGCCATTGAATATTCAATGGCCATTCATGCATATTGCATATTTGCGGTGGATTTTCTTGAATTCTCAAATTGAAATTCGGAATGGTATGGTATCCTTTGAGCTTAGGCCTCGCCTTGCCTTAAATTATATTCATTGCACACGCCCACCACACGCTGGCAATATACTTATGTTTACACTTGTAATTGAAATTGTATTACAATCGCATATAAAAGGGACTGCAACCCGAAAAGTCCTTCCCCCTGCTGAGTGGCCCAAAGTGGGGGAGCTGGCAGCTTGCCCAACATTTTCCGCCCCTATCGCTGATGTTGCTGACAATGTGCAATTGTTGCTGCCAGCCAACTGCTGCTGTTGCTGCTGCTTCTGGCAATTTTTTGGATGCGATATTCGAGGCGTTGTTGCATGGCAGGTTGCCTGCTTTTTGGCGCCGTGCCGTGGCATTTAATTAAGCGTGTAAGTGCACGGCCCACATCCCCAACATCACCCTGCCACCCATCGCTCAGCCCCCCCTCAGACATTCTGCCACATTCTGGGGGGGGGGACTGCCATAATGGCCACTGCCTGTTAGGACAAATTGTTTGTCGGCATAAATCTTTTCCGGGCTGCTACTCCATCTTGCTGCTGCTGCTTGGTATATACTAATAACATAGTACTATAAATTAAATTAAAAAGAGTTATGTATATATCCACCATAAAATATGGTAATTGAAAATGTCTTCTTTGTAAGGAGAGACACTGCTTTCAGGGATTTATCAAAGAAAGAAGTATTTGTTTGACTGAAAACGTATTAATTTATTTAAAAGTAGAAACTAATAATATAAACTAATAATTCTCAATGGGTTCTAGCTGAGTTATTAAATTCTACTTCTGAGACCTTTATCACTTATATAAAATAATAAATATTTAAATTGTACATAAAAATGAGGTGAAAAGTATGAACTAGAGTCATAAAATGTTGTTTCCCTTTTATCATTCTCAATGGGTTCTTGCTGTTGACGAAAAGTATTTTAAATTAATTGACTAATTAATAATTAATATAAAATAATTTAAGTCTAAGCTATAAATCAAAATTAATCATTAATAATTTGTATAAATTAAAGGGGCTTTTGTTTTTCCTAGCTGTGACGTCAGAAGTAGTCAGCAAAAGGCCGGCCAGGCAAGAGAGAAAGAAAGAGAAAAAAGAAAACTCCCAACTAAATGTCAACAAACAGTGTTTGGCCAGGTGCATTACTAGCCTATACTCCTCTCTCCCTTCTTTGTCCTCAATATTCGCTGTTCTCTCTCCTCTCTTCTCCTCTTTTCTCTTACTTCTTCTCTTGCTCTTTGCATCTGCATATCCCCCTTTGTCATATGGCTGTCGCATGTACAACAATTTGTTGTTGTTTTTTTTTCGCTGTATGTAAATGTCAGTGTGGAATTTATGCTCTCCCTGTCTCTGTTGCACTTGCGGAGGCCTGCGGTAATGCGGCTATGTGTGTTTATGTGTGTGTGTGTATATATAGGTCAGCGGCACGGCACGGCCTGATGCGGCGCGTGACGTCATTGTCGCCTCCTTTCTAGATGCCGACGATGTCGATGAGTCGCTGGCTCTGCTGCAGCGACCTATTTACAGGATGCGAGTATATGTATATATATATATATAAATATATATATTTATGTATATACTTATATGTATATATCTACATACAACGAAAGTCTCACCCACTTCCGCATTTTCAGGTGGATTGCATAAGTCGCTAGTGAAGCCAAAGCCGAAGCCAAAGCCAAAGCCAAAAGCCGAAACCTTGGCCAAGGGAAGAAACTAAAACTGAAACGGAAACGGAAATGGCAACGGCAACGGCGACTGCTGAAGTTCAATGCAAAGTCGGCAAATCGAAGTGGAACTTTGTCTTCCGCATGTGAGTATCCAAGAGTCTCTGACATGTGGAGAGCCGAGTGACTATGACTAGTTTTGTGGTTGTGTGTGTATGTGCCGGTCAAGGCAAACTCAGCCTCAGCCGCAGTCGCAGTCAGTCCCCTCTCCCCACCATTTCCCTCCCCTTATGGACTATTTTTAGCAGCGTCAACAACGGCATACTGAAATTTATGAATTAATGTGAGCTGGCAAAGAAAATTTAAGGCATGCAAACGCACGCACAGCCTTGAACTGAGGGAGTGCACTTGCCGCCCTAGTCAGCCACCCCACCCAATTGGTTGCTGCATTTGCCCACCAGCTGCTTATACATACATCTGCAAGTTAATCAGGCAACTGAAGAGGAGCCGCATCTGGCAAATAAGTAGACACTGCAGACCACCTATTGACCCTTAGCTAGATCGATTGAGAAGCGCAGAGAAGGGCGGTGAGCTTAGGAGGTACGACATTGTGTCTCTTGATATATTATATAGATTTATATTTATTTATTTATATAGATTTTTAGGTGGAGAATATAATTAAAGTGTTCCCACAGCATTGATAATGCTGATTTGTGGGGGGTTGTGTTGGGATTTAGTGGGTTGAGTGGCTTCAGGGTGCTTTTAGGGGGTTTTTGGAGGTTCAAGGGGTGGCCTGTTAACATGATTCAATCAACGCCGCCATCAAACGAACGAATAAAAGGCGCCGCTTGCGGTGGGGGCGAGGTGCATGCGAAACTCGATTCAATGCTGACGTCACTAACGACATTCGATTGACAAAGGTTGTTAAAGTGAATATGAATGAATGCAAGTATACATATGTGCACTGCTAGAAAGTATGCCATAAAAACATTGTAAATAAATAAATAATAATAAATAAATTAATAAATATATTAATTAATAATAACACAAAAAATATATAATAAATAATAATAAATAATTAATAATAATAATAAATTAATTAATTAATAAATTAAGAAATAAATATTTACAAATTTCCAAGAAATATTCATTACTATTTGAGTCTCTTAAAATAAATTAATAAATATACTAATTAATAAAAGAATATATATATAAATATATTAATTAATAAACAAATATTTAAAATTTTCTAATAACTTTTCATTGCTTTTTGATTCTCTTAAGAGAAAAATCTCTAAAAATATCGAAATATATTTTATAAGGTATGTATTGCCTTGCATATTTCTTGTACAAATTCTAAACCAATATTAGTTTGAATTCCAACTATCCAAGTATTGAATTTCGTGCCTTCTCTGGTAAGGAATTTTCGCGTTGCCTTTGCCTTGAGGCTGCTACTTGCCTCTGGAATTGCAGTTTGGTGCCGGATCCGGATCCGGAGGGCCATCAATCGCCAGACGGGGTGTGGAGGGGAGGGGCATCGGGAATCATGGCCGCCGCAGAGTCGAATTATGCAAATCCTTTGCCTGAAGGACTTACGGACGACGGATAGTTGAACTAACCAACAACTGCCCTGTGTGACCTTGGCCAGTTGCGTGCACAATTTGTGTGAGTTTCTGGTTCTGGTTCAGATCTGCTTTCGTGATTTGCTGCTTTTAATACTCTAACTAAGGGTATATACGGAGTATGTATAATAAAAAATTATTTAGTAAAAGCAGCAGGATTGCCGCGATTTTATTAATTAAGAGGTTCTTGTAGCAAGAATTACAAAGTAAACAATAAAAAATTTAAAAAAAAATATATTAATTAAATTAATAATTAATTCTTATACCTTCTCCAAGTTATACCCTGCGTATACGTAATTTTTAGAAATTACTTAAAATAAATATAATGAAATACAAATTAAGAAATTATAAATAAAAGCTAGCAGTTTAAAGCAGCGTTAAGGGAGTTTCCCAAAGTGCTCAGCTTGGTCAGCTCTTTTCCAAGTTACACATTGCATATACATACGTAATTTTTAGAAATTAATACAAATAAAAATAATTTTAATTTAAGAAAAATAAATAAAATCAAGCAGTTTAAAGCAGCTTTAAAGAGAGTTCCACAAAGTGCTCAGCTTGGTCAGCCCTGCTCCAAGTTATACATTGCGTATACGTAATTTTTAGAAATGAAATGAAATATAACATATACGTACAGTATAATTTGGGATCAAAGGGTATCTAGCTTTAGTTCATATCCCCCAAAACAACGCTTTGCCTTCTCGTTTTTCATTTCCATTCTCATTTTCTGCTTTCCGTTTGGTGCTTTTATTTTTGGCAACCATTCTCAGGTGCCCAACATGCAAGCTGTTTATCAACAACAACAAAGCAGGGGTTGAGTTGGGGCCCTGAGGGGGGGGGGGGGGGGGGGGGGGGGGGCGGTGGGGTGAATGTGGGCGAGAGCTTGTTGCCTGTCGCAGTCTGTTTTCGTTGCTGTTTGCATTTGCCCATGCACGTGTGTGCAGGAAAATGGAGAAAATGAAGGGGGAATCCTTCAAATAACTGGCGGAAAAGCGGACTGCTGTGCATGTCAGGCATTTTAAACATGTTCCGCCATTTGAAACTTTTCGTCGTTTATTATCCGTAAAAAACAAAAAATCCAAACGTAGCTTAAAGGAATAACAATGCAAAGCGTGGCAAAAAATAAAGGATGGAAAAAAATGAAGGCAGGAAACAAACTTGTTAAGCGCGCAATTTAAAAGCAGAGCGAACTTCTACCAAAAGGTGAAACTTTTCAAATGTCTCAAGTGCGTCAAAGGGAGGGGATTGCAAAATGGGGTTGAGTTTGAGTTTAGAAAGCGGAACCGGATGGACACTCGAGTGGGAAGAAAACGGAAGCCGGTGGAGAGCTCTTAGCCATGTCTTGCAGAAGTGCAATCACTTCAAGGCTCCTTCAGCTCAAATAAGACAATCGCAATAGGCTGTGGAAAAGTCACTTATTGATGCCAAGGAGTAGCCGGGATAGGGAAAGATTCAGAGGGTTAAAGGGTTAAAAATTATTTAAGGATTTTAGGCCTTAAGCGTACATAAAGAACTTAGGTTTTTGTTTATAGAATGTTATGAAAAAAGAATATATATATTTTAATAGTTATCCTATAAAGTTAATACTATAAAAAAATTTCCAAATGATCAGCAAATGTCTCACGAACTTTTCTTTGTCTCTCTAATAGAAATTTTCTTCTTCCAACCCCACCTTCTGGGCCAAGTCAAACTGAACTCCAATCGGCTTGGCCACAATCAAAGTAATCTCCATTGAATTTGTTAAGTCCCCAAAACCGTTTAATGCCCCCTTCCCTTCCCTTATTCCGCGTGTGCTTTTAATTTTAATGCACGGCCAGGGAGGCGCAGGGAGGGAGGTGTAAAGTCGGGTGATAGAGCTGCCACTATAAGGACTATAAAGGACATACGGGGAAAGTCAAGCGAGTGAAAGCACACGACACAAAGCGAAAATGGCAAGCCATACACAATGGCGGCAATGCATGTGGGTGTACACAGAGAAAACAAAAGAGAAATTTAATATTAATAAGAGTTTTGGGAGAAGAAATATTACGGAAAAATATTATAATTTATTAAAGTAAATTAAAAAATATACTCCCATTTTTTTAGAGATTTTCTAAGCCAAGAGCAAGCACTAGTTTCCCTGAACTGTATAATTTCTTTGATATATAATTGTATATAAATTTTATTTATTATAAATAATTCCCGTTGCTTTTGCCTCAAATTTCGCTCAATGTTTTGTACTCATTGTTGGCTGTTTGCTGTCCATTGTTCCTGGCTTTGTTGCTGACGTTTGACGTCGCTTGTCGCCTTGTCGCTGCCAGCAACAACTACTATCACCACCAACAAAACAAAAAGCAAATAAAACAACAAAAAAAAAAAAAATACTAAAAAAAATAAACAACAAAAAAAGGCAAAGGAGCAGCTACAAACAGGATCAAAAGTCAAGAACAATGACAGCAAATAGCAAGCGGCAAACAGCGAGCAAAAGTCAAGTTGCAAGTTGAAATGTGCGGCAATTGTTTGCTCTGGTTAAAAAAGGCAAAGTGAAAGTGTAAGCCTCGTCAATCAACAAGGACAACAACAGTGGCAGGGAGTAGTGACATACACTGAGCCGAAAAAAAGGAGTAATAGTTTTGGGGATTTGAAGTAAAACCAAGAGAGCGGGAAATAAATTGATTTGATTGAAAAATCCTAAAAATAAAGCGATTAAAATTAATAGATTTCAATTGTAACCTGCAAGGGTATACAAACTTTGGCTTTCTTTCTAGTTTCTTTATATTTTTGTCACACTGCAGTAACAGAAAGGAATCAGTGTCAGCGATTTTATAGTGGCATGAATTGCTTTTGTCGCTGGCATCAATTTACCAATTTACCCTCGGTTGCATTCGATTCGCTCTTCATTTGTACTTGAACTTCTTGGTAGCGTCTCGGTGTCATTGTTTGAGGGAAAAGGGAAAATCAAAGGGAAAGAAAGGGACATAAAGGAAAAGAAAGCCAGGCAAGCGAACACACAACCATTCAGCATCATTATCAATGTCAAACTCATGTCAATTCACTGAGACGATTACAGGATATCATCAAAGGATATTGTTATGTCTCAATCGGCTGAAGGAGCACCCAGCCAGGATCTTCATGTGTGTGTGTGTGTGTGTGTCTGCTATAGGATGCCTGGGTCCAGCCTCCGTTGGAATGTTAATGATATTGATACTGTGCCACTTTTGTGTTTGCTGTTTGGGCAAACTGTCAATGTGACATTGCGCATACGCCGCATTGACCCGCCCACAGAGTGGTCTCTCAATGTGTATTTGTGTCTAGATGGGTCCTCTGTGTGTGTGTGTGCGTGTGTGTGTGTTCTCTGTTTCTGTTTGTGCATCTGCATTGACTCCGTTGCCATTTGTCATTCATCATCAGCATGAATATCCTCATCAACGCTCGCATGCAGCAAGTCCTTTCGTTAAGGAGAGAAGCTAACATATTGCAACCTGTTTACCGTTAGGCATTCCCCTATTGCCACCTTTCTGTCGACCATTCCAATGGGACCTTCTTGTGGCTCTTGAAGACGTGCGTGGAATCTCTGTAGCAGAGGGTTCTTAGCATTTTGTTTATATATTTTAGAGAAAAAGCTTTAGGTTTTGAGGGGAGCTCTACAGGTTTTTACTTTTGATTATTGAATATTTAAAGTATAAGGTTAAAAGTTTTACATTCTATACTATAACTATATTATATATTAAATTAAATTAATAAATCGAATCAACTTTGGCCCGAGTTATGCTTGTAAAATATTTAAGAGATTTCTCAGATTTGTTTTTAATAGTTTTCATGAATTTTCGCTTATTCAAATGACACATTACCTATCGCGCAGAAGAGGGGGCGAAGCGTTTGATAGATTTTCACCGCTCAGGGGCTGCTCCTGGCGCGGTCGCAGAACAGGTGTGAGGCCCCATCGCTCAATGAAATCGATGCGGGAAATGGTTGAGGACGAGCAAGTGGTGCGAATCGCTAATTGCGCCAATGCTGAGGCCTGCGCGTCGTCTGCTCCTCCACGTCCTGCTCCTGCTCCTGCTCCTCCACCTTATTTCACCAGTTTACCAGCTCGCTCCTCCTTCTCGGCGTCAAGTATTGTTTTCCGATCTAGCGAGAGAGCCAGCTCCTCCGGCCAGCTTTTTGTTATTTAGCAAGCTCCTCGGCAGGTTGTGGCACCACCTTGGGGCTGTTGTTACTGGCCATTAAGGATGCTACAACTACAACTTTGGCTAGCATTTGGCAATTGGTTGTTCCAATAGTTCCATGTAAACGTGATGAAGGAAAAGATGAAGGCCCAGGATTGGATTTGCAGCGCTCATTTATAGTGTTATTTTGTTGTTTTTAAATATTTAAAAATATTTATGCAGGTTTCTTTTTAATCATAAATGGAGTTTAAGTTTCAGGTTTTGGTTTAAGTTTTGGCGAAGACTTGATTTTGGTTCGATTTGTTTTATTTGTGGTTTGGCTTTGAGAACTGTTTTTGGCAATGTGAGCATTGCTTTCCGTTTAGTTTTTAATCATTTCCTCTTTTTGTCACATATTTCACGCTGCTTGATTGAATTTGAAAACTGATTTTATTCATTTTCCCACTCGTTGCAATATTAATAAATATATTTTACATAGACACATTGACACAACACAGTTTCAGTTTCATTTGGCAACCGGAAACAGCAAGTGAAAACGGTAATTTCCGCTTTTAGACACACACACAAATACACAGAGAGTTGTTTGGTAAAAATAGGCTTTTTCCTTGTCATGTGTGTATGTTTTCTTTTTTTTTTTTGTAAAATTAAGAAGAAAGCTATACAACTTTTGCCGTGGATGCGAAAGCGAAAGCGAGAGAGTGTGAGTAAGAGGGGGAGAGAGAGAGAGCGACTGCGGCAGCTGAGAATGTCCTTTACCTATTGATTTTCAGACTCTAGATTTTCACTTTTATTTATGTCCGCATTTAAGCCGTTTTTATTTCCCTTTAGATCTGCGGAACTTTCACTCCCCGTTTCTCCTTTTTTTTTTTGCAAAATAATTGTAAAATTGATTGCGCGAAGTTGTTTGTTGTTTTTGGCGCGACTTTTGTGATTGGGAACAACCTTGAACCTTTTGAATTGATGGGAAATTGGTTCGGGAAAAGGGGGAAAACAGGTAGAGCACACACACATCCTGGCACAAAAAAAAAAAAAATAAATAGAGGGAAACGGCAAACGCCTACAACTTGTATTATTTGACATTTTTAAAGAGAGTTTTTTTTTTCTTCCTTTTAACACTTTAATAATTCATTTAATAATTATTTTTTAATATTATTATTAAAAAAATCAAAACACCCCGAAGAGCAGAAAAAGGAGTGCAAAGCGGGAGGAGCCAAAAGGAAATTCAGGAAAATGTCGCCTGTGATTTGTGTTTCACTTGATGTTCCTTGCTTTTTTTGGGTTTCCTTTTTTTTTTTTTTGGTTTATCCACGCTTTTAGGACTCTCCCGCTTTATGCTTTTCGCTTTTTCGTCTTGTTTTTTCCCTCTTTTTTGCCTTTTTTGCTTGGTTTCCAGTTCGAGGGCCAGAACAAACAACAGAAAATAGCCTGGAAGAGCGCGCTAAAAACGTGGCCCACGGAACGAAACGAAATGGAATCAAAACGGACCAGAATGGAGTGGAGTGCGTAGGGGTACGTGTGGAAGATGGAATGGCAAGCGAACGAGCGCGCGCGGGCAATGTGCGAAAAGGACGAAAGGCGACGAATGTTGGGCCATAAGTGGCAAGCGAGAAATTGAAGCGTGTAAGCGCTTAACTGGCGATGTAATGACACCGACACAGCCACACACTCTCACACACACTCGCAGAGTCGGCCAGTCACACACACACAGGCACGTGGCGGTCGTGTGTGTATAACAAGACACACCAATACGAGGGCAAAGCTCGTGAGTCATTGAGTGAGAGCGAAAGAGAGAAGAAGGACGAGAGAGAGAGAGAGAGAGAGAAAAAGCGAGCGCAAAAGGAAATTCAACGGGTGGATGGGGCGGGCTCCTTATTTTTGTTTGGGAGGGGGCTCTACGGACTACGGCCCTGCACAATGGGAAACTTGTTGGCGGATTTATGCAACCCACACACAAGCAAAAGGAATGCCATACGAGACACGAAAGACGAGCGAGCAGGCGAACGAACGAATGTGGGTGCGTGTGTGTGTTTGTATGTCGGTGCGTGTCGCTGCGTCCTGCGTTCGTTTACCGTTATGCTGGCTGCCGTGTGCCGAGTGCCGCCTCGTTTATTGGCGTTTCCTGCTTCGCCCGCTGCTTCGTTGGTGTAGCCTAGCATTGTGAGCTTTCCATTATCTTTGCAGTTATTATCAGACACCTCAGTCCTGTCCCTGCCTTTGTCTCTCTGTCTCGCTCTCTCTGCTGTAGCGCCATCTCTGTCTTCGGCCAGGAGTGTTAAGCAGCTGTCAGTTTGTTGTTTCTTTTTTTTTTTTTTGGTCTTGGCTTTCTTCATTTCACTTATTTTTTTGTGCCTTTGTTGCGTCTGCGTGCTTGCTGTTGTTGCAGCTGTATGTGTATGTGTGTGTGTACGAGTGTCCTGGCGTATTTGCATTTGTGTGCGCGCTAGTCCCTTTGGGCCGGGAAAAAAAGCTAGGCCGGGAAAAGCGAACCGAGTCCCCATTGCCCTGCCCTCCTTTTTCGCATCATATCGCTTCATTTTGGCTTTTTCTATTTTTTCGGTGTGCGCAGTAAATACTTCACCTAACCCCCCGACCAGCCACCTAGAGAAAGAGAGAGAGAGAGAACTGAGAGAGGGGCAAAGAGAGAGAGAGAGAGAGAGAAAGAGGGTCCAGAAAGAGACATCAACTCACGCCTCCTTTTCTGTTTTTTGTTGCCTTTTGCCGTGACACGCATTTTATGGAACTCAACTCAACTAAACTTAACATAACTTGTAACTTTAGCTTTAGTTGAGTGAAAATTGAACTTGACTTTAAGTCTATAAAGATGATGGTTTAAGACTTTAAAAATATGAATTACGGTTTTTATAAGTTAACATTATAATGCTGTCTTAAGGAACTCAAACTCAAAGGATAGACTCCTTGTATTTAAAAATTGTATTTATTCTATAAATTGATCTCATTAAACAAATATACCCTACCTACCTATAACCTTATAAAAACTAACGCAACAATTTTATTAAATTATAAATTAATTTTTAAATTAAATGAAATATGCTGATTTATTAATCTAAGAAAAACTAACTCTGAAAAGCTTCCCGAATTTAAATTAATTGGCCAAGTTATGATTCTTTTCGATTTTAAAATAATATAATTATTATAATATATATAATAATAACATAAACAAACTAAAAATAAAACAACAAAAAAGTTATACAATAAAATAAGATGCAAGCAACATAAAAACATAAACCACAATAACAGCAAATTAAGACAACTATTAAAAGTAAACTAAAGTAAAGTTAAATAAGTAAATTAAAGGTAAATTAAAATTAACCAAAATAATTAAATAAATGAATAAATAAAATAAAACAAAAAATTAAATAAAATAAAATACATACGACAACTCCAGTGAGAAGGCTGAGTTGGTTTCCATTGTTCCCCAATTTTATTTCTACACTTTGTGATGGGTTTTAAAACCGATTAAATGTTTTATAACAATTTCTATTTAAAATTTAAGTTGGTTTTTATAAGTAATTTACCATTTATTATTATTTATACAATTTCTATTTAAAATTCGAGTTGGTTCCCAAGTAATTTGGGTAGACTTCTTGCCTTCAACTGTCATTTGCCGTAGCTAATTGATTGATTGGTCTAACTGCATTACTGCCATGATTAACCCCTTATATTCCCCCCTCTTACCCCCTCTTAGAGCACTCATCAATTTAATCAATTTTGATTAGCAATCCATGTGTCTTTTGTTGGGGCTTCAAGTTCACACATTGCCTTCTAAACAGAAGACTAAAATCGGAATGGGAATTAGGAGCATGGCCAGGACCAGGACCAGCACCAGGACCAGACCAAAACAGCCACAACATTAGCTCATCCATCAATTTGAAATGTCTGGTGTGAGGGGCTTGGCTTTGGCTTTGGCATCCTTAAAAGGTCAACATCAACATTGGCGCCGTCTCTGTGTGACACAGTATTGAGCGCTTGCCAAAACTGATTTTGGCAAAACTGCAGCCAGGTGAGAGTGGTCGAAAGGATAAAAAATGAATTAGGGAACAGATTTCTTTTACAGGGATCAACATAAATAACTCACAAAGTGTGTAAAATCCAGGGACCGTAAATAATGATTATCAATGTTTTCTTTAAACAAAAAAATCATTCACTTGGAAAATTCGCACAAAGAAACGAATTATACCAATCGGCTACAATTTGGATGCTCTTTCAAGATAACCAATGATTGCTGAAATCTAGATTTTTTATATATTGAACCAACTTTAATTATTAATTTTTAAGTTTTACTTACTCGCTCAAAGAATAATAATTATTATTTTGAGCGAAAAAATTTCGATCAAAAAATAATGATCATTTTTTGAGCGATATTTTTTCGCTCAGAATTTCGCTCAATATGTAATTTTTTTTTCCTCAGAGGGGTCTTCGAAAAATTTTTTACATGCTTCTATGAATCGAATCGTACGTTTTGATACATAGAAGCATGTAAAAATTTTTTAGAAGACCCCTCTGAGGAAAAAAAAATTACATATTGAGCGAAATTCTGAGCGAAAAAATATCGCTCAAAAAATGATCATTATTTTTTGATCGAAATTTTTTCGCTCAAAATAATAATTATTATTCTTTGAGCGATAAAGTAAATATAAAATTATAATTATTAATGGCAAGCGAAATATATTAAAATCAATAGATAATCATTAATCGTTGATTTTTATTTTTTCACTTATAATGATTACGTGCCCTGGTAAAATCAAATCAAATACTAAATCTTAAAAGTTTTCTAATTGTAAGTTGTATTTTTATTTTATAACTGCTAAAATTAATTTATTAGTTGATAGTTGTAAAAAATCTCTAGCTGGATGTTTTTTGTTTTGCTAATTTTAATCGTAATAGAGCCACCTTGGCGTATGAGTAATTTGTCGGCGTGAATATTACGCATACGCAGTGTGATTATTATTCATTGGCATTGCTTCATTTGCCTTACGTTTTCCAAAAACACACATTTTTCCTAATCTTTAAAGGGGATTTTCCCTATATGTGTATTTCTTCTACTTCATCTTCTTCTATTCCTTTTTGTTGCCTTCCTTTTCTTGTGTTGTTTGTTTGAGAGTATCTGCAAGTGTGCGTGTGTTTGTGTGTGTGTGTGTGAAGATGAAGACAAAGCGAGAAAGCAAGGAATGCTTAAGGGCTCCGGTAGGGAGAGAGAGAGGTAGAAAATTCACGCACACACAGACACTGCACAGCAGCAGTAGCAGCAGCAGCAGAAAATTGCCTTTGGAACGTCCTTAAGAAGGATATACCTCAAAAATATTGCTTACAGCGGGCTGCTTGCTTCTTCTTGTTGTTGTTGTTCAGGTAGCCTGCGACAACAACATGAGCAAAAAAAAAAAAAAAAAGGAAACAACATTATGATCTCTCTCTCTTGTTAGTTCTCTCCCTCTCTAGTTTCCTCTGTGTGATTTAGCAATATGTTTTGTGCCTTTCTCTTGCCTTTCTCCCCGCTTTTACCCTCTAACCACTTTCGCCTTGGCAGCCACTTGTTTAAGTCTCTTCTTTTTTTAGTTTTTATATTAAGTTTTTTGTTTTTATTTATCTCGATTGTTTTTAGCTTTCCGTTCTTTGAATTGTGCGTACTTTTCCCATTATTTCGCATTGCTTTTCTTTGTCTTGTTCGATTTATTTGTGGAAAATGTTAGGAATTTTGTGGGGAATTTGCGAAAAAGAAAGAAAATCGAAATCATCTAAAAATGTTTGTTGTTGTTTTTTTTTTTTGTTATATGTCAAGGTTAAAAACACACACGTATACACTTGCAGTGATTTAAGTATCTTTATATCTCTGGGCTTAATCTCTGCATTTAAATAGGCATTTGCCGCACTTTTTACGCACAGAAACAAACAAGAAAAATATTAAAAATTGAAATTTTTATTTAAGGAATTACTTTTTGCATTAATTTAGCTATTTTTTAGGTATTTTTAATCACGATTCAACCGTTTTTTATCCGTTTTTTTTGTGTCTTTTAATTTTCTTGTTGCCCGCGGCTATCTCCTTCTTCGGTTTCTTCTTCTTCCTGGTGTTCTTGCCTTTAGTTTTGGTCCTTGCCCTGCCCCACCTCCCCTTGTTGATGCACTGCCACTGGAACGAAACTGGCAATGGAACACACACAGACACACAGAAACACGCACAAAACACTCTAATACAGACGCACGCACTTTTCCCAGTTTCAGTTTCAATTTCGATTTGGATTTCGGTTTCGATTTCGATTTCGGTCTGCGATTCGCTTGGTCGCTCGGCTTCTCCGCATCCTCATCGGGATCTGCTCTCCACACTGTCTGGTGTCCACTGGTGTCGGCTGCTGGCTGCGTCAGACTGAGACTGCGGCCGATTCTCGCCTCAGCAGCAGCAGTGGCAGCAGCAGCAGCAGGCAGTAATCGTTGCTCACCGTTCCCTTCCGTTCCGTTCCGCAGTTAGTTCGTTCCTTTTGCCACTGTTTCGCGCTCGCTCTCTCCCTGGCCCCACTGTTGATGCTGCGCGTCGGGGTCGGGACTCAGCCAGACAGCTGGTTTAGCGCTGGAAGCGCTTCCAGTGCTCCTTGCCCGTCAGCTGGCGTTCCAAGCGCTGGAAGCCGAGAGCTTGGCAGGTTTCCTCAATGAATAAAGCTTGCAGGTAGCACCAAAAGCGGCTAATCCGCTTGACAGCTGTCAAAAACGCTTAAAAATATAGCCGCAACTGTGCTATAGTTGATTTGATATTATTTTACATTTAAAACCTTTTAAAAACCAATTTGATATATATTTTTTTGGAGGGCGAAATGACATATACTTTAAATTGTAATATGCTTTAATAGTATTTTATATTACAAGCTAAAAAGGCAACTCTCTATCCAAGCTACAATATTTTTTTTGTTATTAGTAATAATAATAACATCTCATTGTTTAATTAAACACACTAAAAACCATGTAAATCCCTCAGGTGTTTGGCTTTCTGCCTAAAAGAATTCTCAATCTATGACCTGCCTTTCACAGTTTCATTTTATTTATTAGTTTGGCTCTTCCTACAGGTGTCAAATGATTTATTTATAAATAATTATTGGCTACAATGGGTGGGAGGGCAGGAAGATTTATGGATTTTCCCATGGATTTATCAATGAAAAGCTGCAGATCTTTTTAAAGTTGAATTTAATTCAATAAAATGTATGTATATTGCAATATATTTTGTATTTATTATGAGGGCTCTTTGTTATATTTTATATTACATAAAATAGTTTATAAATGATTAATTTGTTATGTTTTTATTATTTTTTTGAATGTTTGCTAACTGAATCTATTAAAATCAATAGTAGCTAATTGATAGGTTTTCTAAAAGAAGACAATGTCTGCTATAAGTACGTGAAAATGATATAAATTATTGTTTTTTTATATCCATTGTCTCTGTAAGAGGCATTTTAATTAGTTATTTATGGCTATTACACTTTAGGGAGTTTGCACGCAATTTGCGTCTTCCTTTTACCCCTTCCCAATAATAATATAATTTTATTTCAAAGTAATTCCGCCAATCAATTGGGAAATGCAACGGAAACGGAACAGTGAATATGGAACACGGCCAACTGTCAGTTTTTTTTTTTTTTGAGAACTGTCAACAAAGCGAGCTTTTCATTTGACTGGAATGCGAAGCCGGAAGCTGTGCGGCTGTTTGCATTTTTTTTGTTCTTTTTGCACACTGCTTTTTACCGTTATTTCGCCGCCTTCCAGGCAAAAGCTCGCCGCCCGGCTTGACCGCACAGAGGGCGCCAGCAGGCCAAAGCCGGGTCAGGATGCCGGCAAAAGCTTCGGATGCTGGGCGGGCTCTTGAAATTGGAAAATTTTTAAATTTGCTGAAAAACCACTGAAAATTCGCTGAAAAATCCACAGAAAAACCCATTGCAGGCAAATAAAATCAGCGAAAGCTGTGTGACTGTCAAGGCTGAGCCCTCACCCCCTTTTAGTCCCCCCCACTAACCATGATGTTGAAAAAACAAGGCAAATCGAATTAATATTCCGTGTACAAAATCAATTAGTGCAGTCCATTGGCCAATAAGGTCGGCCAGTTGGGGCTAAAAAGGCAACGCAGAGCTCCGAACTCTTAACTGAAGGCGACAGAATAAATGGCAATCGAAGCGGAGTGTAATTGAGTTAAGGTCACATGAAGCGGAAATGTTATTCTTTTTTTTTTTAATATGTAGTAATTAAATATTTAATAAAGAGAAATTGTAGAAGAGACTTGAATATTATCAAATACTATTACTAAAAACAAAGTATATATTTTTGATTGTTTTTACTAAATATAAATAAAACAAGTGAATAAAAACTAACAAAAACGTATCTTATTTCCATTATTTTATTAAATAATAAAAAATGATGCATTATTTATTAGCTCATAAAAAATTTATATAAAATTAACCAAGAATCGATCTAAAAATATAAATTAAAATCTACTGTATTTTGCAAACTTAAGTTCTTGTTCTTAATCGATGTGAGACCTCCATATATAGCCTTATTATGTAGTATATACTATATACTAATATATAAACAGAAATGGAGCCAGAAAAGCGGGGCACAATAAATTGAACGTTCGAACTGCGGTTGCCAGTTGGTATTCCATCAATTAGCCAGCAAAAAAAAAAAAAAAGAGGAGGATTTATTTTTGGCAATGGAGAACCAATAACAAAAGACCGGCAGTGTGACGCACACGCGTGTATATATAGCATATAGTATGGTATTTATCTAGCCGTGGGATCTCATGCAGAAAGGATAATAACAAGGATAATGCGGCCGCCGGTCGAGGCTGCACTTAATAAAACCTAAATCCAAACTGAAAACTGGAAACTGGAACCCCAAGCGAAGCCAAAGGCTGTGGGAGCCATAAAATTTTTAGTGTCATGTTATACATTTGTAGCCCAACCCCCCTAGTTTTCCACCCAGTTGCATTTTTTCCTGGCTTCTCCCAAAAAAGGGGATTTTTGTTGTTGTTGTTTTTTTTCTGGCTTGTTAAGCTGCTAGCCAAATTTATGGCCAGCGATTCCCCGCAGAGCGAAAAATGCATATTTTTCGAGGAGGGGCCTGCTGCTGCTGCTGCTGCTGTGAGCCTGCTTAACGAGGATAACAATAAAGCTAGCCAGGATATATGTATGTATCTGTGCCGACAAATTGGTAGAGGGATCTGGGTTATAACAGTTGCCGTGATTCCTGCAAGTCCTTTCATTTAATTTCATTTCGAATTTCGAATTAGGGACTCGAATAATTGTGGTCCTTAAATTTATTATTTATTTACATATTTTGTGCAACGTGGAATTTCATATTTCATAAAATTTGCTGGAGGGCTAGGACTCGGGGCCAGGACTCGAGCGGCAACAAATGCAACAGAAATTGCAGTGGCAACCTCAAACGTCGATGAGCCAGCCCGCAGCTTTTGGCCAACATTCCGTTGGCGGCAACTCGTTCTGGTCCTGCTCCTGGCTATATATATGTACATATATATCATATATAGTATATATAACACTTCGTTTATGGCGCACCCCGAGGCGGACTCCCTGGACCCGAGGCAGCTGCATAAAATATGCGACCACGGGCTGAGAAATATACATACATATTTTTGAGCTAAGAGATGCAGAAAAGGGAAAACTACAGAATCGATGGGGTTTTCTTTTTTCTCTTTTTTTTTTGTTGGGGGGGGTAAGGCGCCAAAAATTGTGCAGCACAGCAAAACAACGTGCAAAATTTATAGCACATCTCTTGAGCGAGATGCCAGGAGAATGGGATGAGGTTGAGGCTTGGGATAAGGTGGAGGCTATGGATGAGGTGTAGGATGTAGATCCGTGGCTTGGTTATAGACGTAGCCATAGACACAGCCAGTGACGATCTGCTGATGAGCTAAGATTTGCACAGAGGGAAATCCTGCCTTTGTACACTTGTGTAAATTAAAATAACTACTTTTTATTAAACTATTTATATTTTAATATAATAATAAATAATATATTATTATATAAATTAAATTTTACAAATTTTTTTGATTTTTATATTATATTAAATTATTTATATTTTCCTCTATTGCTTGTATACTGGCATTATTTACAAGACAAATAAAAATATTTATAAATAATTATTATTTAATTGTTTATTTAGAATTTAATTTAAAAATAATTTAGATTTTTAAAGAATTTTAAGAGCTTGTTACTTCCGTCTCCTTTTTCCTCTGTCTATCTCTCTCTCTCTCCTACCCTCTCTCCATCTCCTACCCTCTCCCCCTCTCTCCCTCTCTCTTTCTGCTTTCCCTTTCTCTCTCACACACACACACATACACACACACTTAAGAGAGTGTGAAATATGGCAGACTCTTGAAAGTTGGCCTTCGATATTTCATAACAATTGCATACTTATTTGGGCAAGCGGGCAACCCAAAGAAAAAAGCATTTTTCCTGGGCGATTATGCAAGCAAAGAAAATTATGAAAATAAAGTAATAAAAGAGTGGCTTTTAGGTATTATTTGACCAGAATTGAAAGGCTTCATCTTAAAATTTAAATACTTTAAAGCTCTAAAAGCAATTATTTTCAGTTATTTATTTGCTTAAACTGCAATTTCCCTCTCAATTTAAGCAATTTTCAATCAATTTAATATCAATTTGCTGGTAATTAAATCTTATAAAGTGCCTCTATGGCACTTGAACCCCTTTGACCGACAGTTTCTGGGTAATTAGATGGCCACCAATGGCGGCTTGCATGGAAATTTTGGGTTGTGGCAAACATCTGGGCGAAAGTGAAGCAACACACACACAGATACAGACACATTTCCCATTTTCCATCTCCCATTGCATCTCCCCTGTTCTGCTCTGGCCAGAGTGCTCCTTCTCCATAGCATGTGGCCTCAATTTCCCGAGTCCCCGGGTGCCCAGAGTCGTCTTGTCCGCTCTTTGAGTCGTGTTTGTCTGCATTTAAATGTGTGTCATGATGTTAATTTGCTGCACCGCCGGCTACGCCAGAGAGCGCTACCAGTTTGGCTATTTTAGGGATATTTTTGGATATATATATCTATATAAAAGGTATATAAAATCCATATAAAATCTATATAAAATCTATATAAAATCTATATAAAATCTATAAAAAAACCATATAAAATCTATATAAAATCTATATAAAATCTATATAAAATCTATATAAAATCTATATAAAATCTATATAAAATCTATATAAAATCTATATAAAATCTATATAAAATCTATATAAAAATCCATATAAAATAAATATAAAATCCATATAAAATCCATATAAAATCTATATTCTTTAGATTTGTTAACATAACTTCTATCCTATATTTCTCACTTATTTTACGGTATATCTCCCCCTTTGACAACACTGACCCTCAGCTGATTCCGTCTCGAAATGGTGGAAAGGCAAATGGCAAACGAAAAGGAAAATCCGGTGGAAAACAAGGAGCCATGTAAAGGCTTTGGCGGGAAGAACTGGCGACATTTTGCCTGTCGTCAGTCTGTCTGCGGCTCTTCGAATCCGACAGACAGTTGGCAGGCAGTTGGCAACTGCAACTGCAGCCGTATCTGTATCTGTATCTGTAAGAGCTGCAGCTGCAAATGCATCTGTATCTGTATATGTCTCCGTATTTGTAATGTGTAAGTTACAGACAGAAAGCGGCCAACGGACGACTCCGATTTTTGGCCAGAACAAGCTAGACTTGCAGCATTTGTCAATGTCATTAGTTGCACATCGAGCACAGTGCGAAAAGAAAGGGAAATACGATGCTAACACTGAGAAATATGTATATATGATTTTCTAAGTTAAGTTAACAATTAGTTCTAAACAAATTATAAATATATAAAATTTCTTCTAAAATTTCCTAGAAAATTCCTCATTAATTCCTTAATATTCAAATACATTTCATAAGTCCTTTTTGTTAATAATAAAAAAAATCAAGCAATAATATAAGAAGCAAGCAAGTAATTGCCATCATGGAAACTGCCATGACTACCACTTTATTCGCAACATTTTTCGAGAGTGACAATTATGTGAGTTTTAAGCGCGGGGGAAATGAATTTAATTTTGCAGTTTTTCCTCGCTTGTCGCGACATTGTGTCTGGGGGCGGCTGCCACGCCCCCCCTCAAGGCCTAACAACTTTTTGCCGGAATAAACAAAAAAAAAAAAAAAAAAAAAACCGAAAAAGAAAAAGGAAAAGGAAAAGGAAAGAAAATGGAGCCAAGCGAGGATCCAATGACACTAAGGCAACAAAATTGAAGCAGATGCAAGTGGAAATGTCCTTGAGGCACATATACATGGGAGATGTGTGTGTATGTATACATATATAGATGCTTAACCCAAAGGCATCAGCCACATTGTACTTCTGTTACTGCTGCCACTCTCCTGGCCTTTTTTGCTCCTTTTTTTTTGTAACCCCCTCGATTCTTTTATGGCCGCCAGAGTTTTGCGAGTTGCAATTTTTTTGGCAACTGCTGCAGCATGTGACGTCACAAAATCCACACACACACACACACACACACTCACTGGAACATAAAGAAAATGGAGTTTTTCGGGGCGGCAAGAGGGAAATGTGTAAATTGCTGCTGCATTTTGGGCATGTTTAATGTAATTACCAAAAGGCTTTCAGTACACACACACACACACACACAGCACACACACATACACATTTAAAGCTCACATCAAAGTCACATGTGCTGCACTCCCCCCTCGCTTAACCCCTCGACTGCCGTTTGGCATTCAGCCAAAAATATCATTCTATAAAATACGAGTTTAAGCGCAAGCACACAAAAGTCCAATAAGAAACTTCAAAAAAAAAAAAAAAAACCAAAAAAAAAAAAAACAAAAAAAAATGGAAATAAAAACGTGGAAAAAAAGGAAATCAGGAGAAACAAAAAGAAAATCGCACTGAAAAATCAGCAAAAAGAGTTCTTTTTTTATTTTAGAGGCTCCCACAACCTTTTTCTCAGCAGCAAGTTTTTCCGGTACTTTTTTTCTTCTCTTTTTTTTTTGGGGTTGCCTTTGGAGGCTGTTTTTTTGGGGGGTTGCGGAGGGGTGGTAAATGGTTACTGGTTGACAGGCTGCCTGCCTGCCTGGCGCCCTGCAACTTGAACAAAATAACATTTTGGCTTTCACTTTTTTTTGTTTTTTTCTCCCTTTGCAATTTTTGTAGCCCCAGCCTTCGGTTTTTCCCTCTATTATTTATTTTTCTTGCTTACTGCTCAATGCCTTTTTGTTTTCCTCAATTGCACAGATGCACAGATACACAAAAGGCAACTTTAAATACTGTTTCGAAAATCGTTGAGCGAAAATCCACTGAAAATTGCAATTTCTTTGAAATTAACCTTAATCGCATAAGAAATAAGAGCAGCAGCTCAAGAATTTAGACAGGAAGAGCATCTTGAGCAGAAAATCATTATATATTGGCCATTTCATTTCCTCCAGGAATTTCCACCTAAGTTAAGCGATTATAAAGTAGTTTTCTGGCAGAAAGCAAGTTAAGTAATTTATATATATATATATTTCAAGCTTCCTTTACACGGAAAGGAAATATAAGCAGGATTAAAAGGAATTTATATCAAGATTTTGCCAAATTTTCTATAGAAAATTGGAAAATTATTGATAAATTATTCATATTATTAATTAAATGTCTTTAAATTATATTTAAACTATTTTATTACACTCTTTCTGTTTGTATTTATTTAAAAAAAAAAAAAAAAATCAAATTTAAAAATAAAAATCGATAAATTATCAAAAATAACTTTGATAAATATTAACATATTCATCGATAGCTAGTGAAAATTAAAAGTTTTTACTAAATATTTGAAATAACAACTCCCCTTTTATGCTCAATAAATTCTCCTAAATGTTTTGCTGAAACAAAAACCGATTAATATCGGTATATTTCGATATATTTTGATTGTAATATTCTGTTTGTATCAACAGAGGACATGTCAGCCTCTTGTTTTCCCCAGTGTACACACAAGCTTATATTTAGCTTGGCTTCCTCGAACCTATGTCCTTCTGTTTTCCGTTTCTTCTCCTTTGCCACTTTTTTTCTTTTCTATCTTTCTTTTTCTCTCCCCCTCCCCCTGCCCCCTTTCCCAGTTTTCTTTTTTTTTTTTACCCCCTTTTCTTGCTGTCAAGTGCAACACGAAATGCTCAGCTCAACTCAACTCCAAGTTCTACTTGTGCTTCGTTCTTGATTTAGTTTACTTTAGTCACGTTTATTGCGCTTTTAGGACAGATATCTTTACCCGCCACGCCCCTCTCCCCCATATACACCCCTCGAGAGTGTCGGGAGTTCCGTGGGTGTCTTTTGAGTGGTGTTTGCAGGTGGTGTTGCAGATCTGTGCCAGCTGTAGATAAACGAGTCCTTTAGGCCACACACACAGCTTCCCGTTGGCCTTTATTTATTTATTTTATTATTTCCTATTTGGATAACCGCATGGAAGGGGCTTAGACCCAATGAAGCCATCATCACTGCGGCAGAATAAACCCTTTTTTTGGGGCGGGTTATTCGGTTTGCTTTTGTAGCTTGGAAATTTATTTAGAAAACTGTTTAATATTAATCGAATTAGAAGTAACGCAATTCGATTTATATCGATATTTTAATGATAAATCCTTGGATACCAAGGTTTCATCAATATACAAATATTTCATTATAATAAAAAGATTTTAGAAAGGATAACCCCATTTTTTAAGCTATTGGGTTTTTTTGTGGCCCAGAAATGTATTTTGTAGATTATTTAATATTACTCGAATTTAGAATATCGATTTATATCGATATTTTAATAATAAATCTTTGGTAATTCATGAATATATTTTTAAAAAAATATTTAATAATAAAGGGATTTTAGGAATTTTAAGAATGATTTTAGAAAGGCATACCCGTAGCCATCGAGGGAGTTGCGCTGCAGCTGCTGCTCCCTCAACTGCAGCTTCCGCTCGGCGATCTTCTTCTGCTCCTCCTTCTGCTCGAGCTGCTCCTTTTGGTGCTGCTGCTGTTGCTGCTGCTTCTTGCGGTGCTGGCGGTCCTCCCCGAGGCCGTAAAGGCCGGCAACGGCGGCCATGCCACCTGGCGAGCTAGCTCACGCAACGGGTTCACTTGGTTTCACTGGGGGATTGCTTGTCACTGGTTGTGTCATGGATCGATTTCAGCTGTGGCTGCGACTGCCATTCGCTCATTTTCACTTTCATTTTCATTTTTTTTTTATTTTATTTTTTTTTTAGGCTAATTTCCGCGACGATTCACTGAACATGGCTAAAGGGGGGCTGGCAAATTGTTATCGATACGATTACCGTTAGAAATTTACATTATTTATTGGGTCTCTGATGATAACTTTAATTATCCTATGTATTTCGATTTCTTCTCGATTAATTTATTATGAATAATAGCTTTTAAGTGTAAAGCCTAGTACTCTGACGAGAAAAAACCGCTGTATAAATTTAGACAGCGGCCAAACTCCATATAAA